>CANTAL010000073.1:491452-572436 GCA_947650365.1 Chamaelirium japonicum | reverse complement strand
GCACCATCGTTAACCCGATAAACCCAGTTAATTGTCACGATAAATTCAATGTCAAAATGGGAAGAAGATGAGGATCAACTATATATAAATTTAGCTCTCTTATTCTATTCTGATTGTGGAAAAACTGAATGCATTTAGAATTAAAAGATTACAAAAAGCCAGGCAAAAAAACTTTTAAAAGATTGCAAAAAGCCAGGCAAAAAACTGATGCATTCTAAACTGAATGCAAAAAACTAAGCCAAGGAGGCCTTAAACTGAAAGTGGTCTCACATATCCAAAAGTTGCGTCAAAATAATCTCCTCTCAAAACATAAAGCTAACTCAAATATACCTATAAACCTCACCCACTCTGCTGTATCTGATCAGTCATTTAACAACCTGACTTGTATATGACCTTGGCAGTTAATAAATGGCAAATACAACCTGGAACTTGCATGGAGCATGTGGTAAGAATTTAGAGCATAATACCAAAGGTGTCTCAGTTGAAATATCATCTTACAAAGGAGTTAGCAAACTTACAGAGAGATCAATTCCTGTTGGTTCAAGATTCGGGACCACTGATGCCAGATCCTGCATGGCAGATAATCCATTAGGGTCATTGGAGTAAATAAATAGATCCCGAAACAAAAAAGAATGGATTTTGAAACATACTATCCTTGTAAGAATTGACAGTGACTACAGACATGTAAAAATATTAATCAACACATAAGCAGATAACTTCAAACTTCATACCTTAAAAGGCCATTTGGGGAAAGCAGACTTGTAGTCAGGTAAGGAAGAAACCCCTGGCCAAGTCTTCTCATTTGGAGTACCCAAAATTCTTCATGGTTATAAAATACACAGAAAATTGCAAGTGTTCAATAAACAGTACTGCATAAAACAGACCCTAAATTCAAACTTCGACACTGATCTCTTTTGTGTCATATGTTTGGAACAACAGACAGTACACTACATATTCTGCAATTTTTTTTAAAAAAAGAATGCTACATATTTTATACAGCTGCAGGCTTGTGCAAAAATAAAGAATGGAAACATGCAACACTGTATTTTGAATCAAATTCCAAAAGCTGGCCTCTTGCACACTGGGCACATATTCTTCACCCCCAACCACTGTTTAATGCAATATATGTGGTAAACATGGCTGCATGCTAGAGTCGCTATCATCTCGTCCTCCTTGAACTCCATCTGGAAATTAAATTCGGTACATTAAAGCAGATTGCAATCTAGCCCCATGAGATTTTGGAAAAATAAAAAAAAAAATTACCTGGCATATGACACAAATTTCGGGCTGTGGAGGCTGATCGAAATGTGAGGAAGGACTTGGTTGCTTAGCATTCAGGGTCGTCTTCAGATTCTTCAATATAAAGTCTTCTGACAAAACACCCCCAGCTGGTTCTTCCTCGACGAATACCTCCTGCAGTGATCAAAGTGAAAAGGTTAATTAGCGATTCTAACTCACATACTTCAACTAAGTGCGCAGTCTTTCAAATGCTTCCTGCTGGGATGATCGAAGATCGGATAAATAGGTTATACCTCATGTACGATTTCACCTAGGCCATCCGGGATAATCTAGTGCTCATCGATGATCTCAAAGGCCTCGTCGTCCTACATGCACAAAACATAGGAAATGTCATGAAAGTGCTCGTCAATGATCTCAAATTAAGGACTCCTCTTCCTATATATTGTTTTCAAACGACGTCTTCTCTATGAACTTCAAGCATTCCATATGCCAATGTGAATGAAGGCTAGGGGTGTGATCTCTAGGATGTTGAGTGATCATCACATGACTTCCAAACAAAATTTTGAAAGCAAACATGTCAGCTAAGGTTCAGAAACAATTGTTGTGAAATCATAATGGACTTGTGATTTATATGCTTATTTCGCTATAAAACTCTCAATTCACATGCATTGAATGTTTGCTACCACACACCCAATTGTAAAATTAGAAAATTAAGAAAGAAATGGCTCACCACTGATGTTGGACTTCCATGGGCGATTTCTGGAACTGATACTGGTAGAGCAGGCATCGAGAGCTGTCCACCGGTGTTGAATGGTGGCATGTAGAGCGGCCCACGGACGTTGTGCTGGCTCGAGAAAGCAGGCATGCAGATCGGTCCACGGACATTGCGCTGATTCGAGTAAGGAGGCAAGAAGAGCGGTCCACGGACGTTGTGCTGACTCGAGTAAGGAGGCATGTAGAGCGGGCCACGGCCGTTGAGCTGACTCGAGTTAGGAGGCATGTAGAGCGGGCCATGACTGTTGAGCTGATGCGAGTGAGGAGGCATGTAGATTGGTCCATGGACATTGAGCTGACTCGAGTCAGGAGGCATGTAGAGCGGTCCCCTGACATTGATCAGCTGATAGCGATCACCGTTGTCTTGAATAGTTTGCATGGGTGGATGACGTGGATAAGGGCTACTCAAGGATGGAGGAGGATGTGGGCTCCTTCGATGTCCTAGCATGCCCCTATTTGGAGTCCCTGCAGCCCCTGAATTTCTGCCCCCTGTATAAAAAAGGCCGGAAACACCAAAATCATTAGGAAAAAAAATTCCCACTTGAAATCAGCAGAGTGCACAATTATATATAATTCGTGACAGATTGTAACCGATTCTTTACCGCAAAATAAAGAAAATTGTCAGATTTTGATCAAGTGTGGCGCCAAATATGAACTCGGTATTATCGAAATATCGAAATTCCTACTTGGGGTGCTAAAAAATTTCCAACTTGAAATCATCAGAGTGCACAATTATGTATAATTCGTGACAGAGTGTAACCGATGTTTTACGGCAAAATAAAGAAAAAATGTCAGATTCCGATCAAATGTGGCGCCAAATTTGAATTGGGTATTATTGAAATTTCGAAATTCCTACTTGGGGTGCTAAAAAATTTCCAACTTGAAATCAGGCGAGTGCATAATTATACATAGTTCGCGACAGATTGTAACTGAAGATAAATAGGCTATTCTAAGCAGTCTTAAGCGATGTTTTACGGAAAAATAAAGAAAATTGTTAGGTTTCGATCAAATTTGCCGCCAAATTGGAATTGGGTATTATGGAAATTTCGAAATTCCTACTTGGGGTGCTCCAAAAAGATAAGAAATTCAAAGGAAGTTTGTCGGCATTGCTTACCGTACACAAACGGCATTGCATGAGCTGAGTTGTAATTGGGAGAGCAGTCCGGGTGGTGGCGGGTGGCAGAATCTTCCCCTCCTCGGGTGGGTGAGGGATGAGCCCCTGCCCCTCTCTGATCCATGTCTGTAATTATTATCAGAGGAGAAAGAAAATCCATAAAGAAATTAAAACCAATCAGGGAGGAGGACGCTCCCAAGGAGAAACCCAAAAGGGGTAGAGAGAGAGAGAGAAAACCGATCAGGGACAATTATGTTTCTCCACCTTTCCAGAATATGGGTTGAATTAAGCGGCCGACAAACGCCATTCCCACTCGTCATTCTTGAAAATGGTCAATGCGCCAAACGGAAAAGACTTTCAAGCACCCACGGACCCTCTCTATGTATTACACAACATAATATATAAAGCCTTACAAAATATCAAAAGGTTGTGATGTCCACGTAATGCCCAAATAAAACACAATTTGAGAATGAAGTGACAATTATGTTTCTCCACCTTTCCAGAATACCAGATCAATACAGTTTCATCCTCAATGCCAATGCCAATATCTTTCGTCATAGGGTTTCCAATTGTCACTTAGAGAATGAAGTGACAATTATGTTACTGAATAATATTCAATGAAGTGACACTTATGGAATTAAATATATTCAAAAAAATAAAAAACAGGCTTATGGAATTAATATTCAATGAAAGTCTAACATATATATGAAGCTGATATAAGTCTTTTTTATTTCTTTATTAACATAATATCATAATACTCATTCCTCGATTCAAGTGTACCATTAACAAAATAGAGCTGACCTTAAATATAAAAGAAATCTCTAGCTAAATGATGAGCATAATAAGCTTGACAAACAGAGCTGACCTTAAATATAAAAGAAATCTCTGGCAAAAACTACAATATCATGGATGCATACTAAAATTAGACTCTCATCGTCGAAGACGTGCTCTCTGCAGCCTCAACACCTGCAGCCTGTCATCGCCGCCACTCCTGTCGGCGTCGCTACTCCTCCTGTCGGCGTCGCCACTCCTCCTGTCGGTGTCGCCACTCCTCCTGTCGCCGGCGCCACTCCTCCTGGCGTCGTCGCCACTCCTCCTATTGTCGGCGCCACTCCTCCTGTCGTCGTCGCCACTCCTCCTGTCGTC
This sequence comes from Chamaelirium japonicum, assembly GCA_947650365.1. Lineage (NCBI taxonomy): Eukaryota > Viridiplantae > Streptophyta > Magnoliopsida > Liliales > Melanthiaceae > Chamaelirium > Chamaelirium japonicum. The sequence goes on along the minus strand of CANTAL010000073.1, from coordinate 568,163 downwards.
GTTGCCTCATCTGTAACCGTAACCGATAACGTTGAACAGCCTGGCGCTCTCTCCAGACTGCCGCATCTCGTATCATGTTTTGCTCTTCAATATGACGCTCTAAGACACTATGAACCTCTCTTTCTGAAATGCATGATCAATATCATCAAATCTATGCATTTGTAAAATTATAAATGCAATTTTAAAATTTTCTTTCGAAAACACATACGATTCAATTCCATCTCAATCCATGCTCTTCTAATTAAGAGATTCATATTATGGGTGCTTAACCTGAGCCGCCAAGCTACGTCACCGCTGGTGCCCACCACACTCAGTCTGCCCATACGCGGCTGTGTATGAGAAAGAACAATAAAGATGTAAATTTAAATATACTATAACATAATAATCGCACTCCAATATTATCACGATGTTTAATCACTACAATACAGTACAACATATGCTAGATAATAAAAACCGTTCTGATTTTTTCCAATCTTTCCAATACATTTTTATCTATAGATATTTTGAAACTACAAATCACTCCAGTGCTACAGTGATGCACTCGTCGCACATCCACATCCGTGTGTAGTGTAGTACATCCACATCCTTGGTACAGAAGCTATTTAAAAATAAAAAATATTCAGGTGTTATTATTTAAAGATTTAACAAAAAAATAATAAACAATAAATTATAGTCAGAGTGCTTACGAAAGTAACTGATCGGTCGCGCATACCACACAGGTTATATAGGTCTCATTGCACACATGACTCTGTGATCCAACGATAGAGAAATATTAATTAATTTCAGATGTTATAATCAATAGATCAACTGAGCATAGTATTTTTGTTTAAACATTTTAGAGTAAACAATATATTTGACGGTGGTGCAAGATACTTACTTGGATATCTTATAACTATAATAGGACCTCGGGATAAACAATATTCGTTGTAGAACTGGGGCTATCATCGGGAAGTAGTATACTTATACGATCAAAATTTGTACACATTGAAAGGGCCACATATAGTTGTCCATGACTAAACACAGGTGTACGCAGATCAACACCAACAATTTTTACTGATTGTCCTTGAGATTTGTTGATTGTCATCGCATATGCTAACCGTACTGGAAATTGACGTCTAGTCATGTGTATTGGCAATTCAGTCGATGACGGAGTTAAGGATATTCTTGGAATGAAGACCAAACTCCCAGATTTATCTCCTGATAGAATTTGAGCTTCAATTATACGTGATGCGCATCTTACAACCATTAGTCGCGTGCCGTTACATAGACCGTCCTTCGGTGCAATATTCCGTAGTAAAATTATTGGACATCCAACTTTGAGTTCTAACTTGAACGGCGGTAACCCTGATGGATTCAATGAATTTAAAAATTCATTGGGATATCGATTTATAATCGTTTGATCATTTTCATCTTCTGATATCTTGTCTGCAGCAAAATAAGTTATAGGCTCTGCTGGAAACAGATCTAACGCAACATTATTAATTGCGTTGACATCGTCATTTCGTGCGGACAAAATTATTCGTTCTGTTAAATAACTTGGGGTAACCGTACCCAACGTATGCAACTGCGGGTAAACCCTAGTTAGCAACTCAGAGAGGGTTCGAGACTTGTGCATTTCTGATGGAATTTGTAATATTTCTTCTGGATTTGTTCCGATCTAGAGTAATAAAAGATAATATCAATCATTTATTTCATAAATATTTTAACTTTATAAAAATGATAAATCATTATTAAATGAAGTAATCTTACTTGTTGCAGAAATGATGCAAAAGCAACATTACTTGGATTCTCTTCATCCAGACGCATATTGGAGTTCAAAGTTAAGACATGTACATGCTTCCAGAGTGAAGATCGTCTCAATGTTGCAGCAATAATTTCCTCGCGTACACCTTTCGGTATAACTGGCAATATTTGTCGAAAATCTCCACCTAGAACAGTAGTGATACCTCCAAATGGTCTGGTATTGTCACATATATCCTGTAATGTACGATCGACTGCTTCGACGCAATACCTATGTTGCATAGGAACCTCATCCCATATTAGTAATTTTGTTTCTCTCAGAAGCTCTGACTGTAATGACTGTTTGCTAAATCCACAGAATGAATTATCCAAAACATCAAGTGGTATACAAAAAGTTGAATGTGCAGTTTGTCCTCCAATCAGTAATAACGACGCGATACCAGACGACGCAACTGTAATAACAACATGGCCGAGGCTTCGACATTTTGTTGCTACTGTATTGTGTAAAAAGGTCTTTCCGGTTCCCGCCCCTCCACTTAAGAAGAAAGTAGTACCTTTGTTTTCCAAAACCGATGAAAAGATAAGATTGAAAGCAGAACGCTGCGAGACATTTAGTCGATCAACATTTACTTGTGAATCAATCTGTTGTGCGTCATTTTGTAATTGATAATGATCGAATAATAGCTTATTACCAACTATTGTGCTCCAGTTTCCAGTTGGTTGTGGCATTGACGGGAAGTCAGTTAAACTTTTGCCAAACTCTTGAAGCAGTCGATCAAGAAGATAGAGACCATAATCTTCAACCTGACTTTCACTTGGATTTTCCATCATAAATTTTTGACGTATTTTATGAGCAAGATCATCACAGATATGTACTGAAAATTTATTCCAAAGAACATGTGGTTCTACAGGAGAGCACTGAGAGAGTATAACAGCAAAGAGTCTCCTTAATTGATACCCAGTATTCATAATTGAAGCCTCTTCAAGGCACTGAATCCATTCTTCATCATCTTCTAGAAGACCTCTCGCAACACATGCAGCTTTAAAAGTACTATACAGGACATTGTTTACTGTGCGTAGATATTCAAAAGACTGTGGGCCTTTAACAATAGATAAAAGCAAACGTAAATAAAATCTCTCACCTGAGCTAGGGCTCACAAAGTACATCCTTCCAATTGCATATCCCCTTTTTCTTGGTGTCCAAATCTTATGTCTTTTATTCCATACGAAATATTGAGGAAATTCTTGATAGCTGAATGCGCGAGCAGATTCATTTGATGCACAACATTCAAAAAAAGCAGTCAGAGTTGAGTGTTGGGATTGAGCTCTAGAAACAATCGAATCCATCGATTCAGAAGGGTCATAGATGACACGATGCATTCCAGGCAGATGTACTGCTAGTCGTTCAACTTTTGGAACTTCTTCATGTAAAGAATAGCCAAATAATCGCCAGGCAGCTTCCGATGGTCCAATATATCTCGCATCGAGATATTGTTGAATCTCATTGACTCCTCCTAGCACCATTGTAGTACGGTCATGACCTTTGTAGATGTACTTATGGATGTATTTAATACATCTAAGCCCTGCACATACCTCTACATTAATATGACAGTCAAACATTCTAGATAGGTATGGGTTATATGGTACCACATCCCTGTTGTCAATTTCGTAACCGTTTGAGTTTGAAAAACTCCCATTATTACGGCGACGGTAGACGAGATACCCATCCTGATCCATTGTTGTTTCTTCCGAGAAAGTTCATGGATATCTTTTAGTGCAATATCCATTAACCATACAGGACACATTTGGATTCCGAGAACCACACGGTCCATGTATCATGCACTTTTTGATAGTTTCAAATAAAGTTGGATCATCTTCAGGATTCGAAAATTCTGCGCACACTACTTTGTCTACTTGAGCACATGTTCGGATTTTTTCTGGACCTTGAAGAAATATTAGTGCATGCATATGTGGAAGCCCCCTTTTCTGAAATTCTATTGTGTAAACATGCGCAACTTTTTTACCGAAAACCATACCTTCCTGTATCTCCTTCATCAGAGCTTTTCTCTTTAACTCGAATACACGGGCAATTAAATCAGGACGATTAATTGCCTTTTCATGATGCAGCAAGGCAAATGTAATTTCGGGCCAGTTCGGATTGACAGTCATAGTAAGGAAAATATCAGGATGGTGATTATAGTGTGTGATGGCCATTGAATCTTGAAATATCTCAAACATATAACGTGGGCTTCCGATGTGTGTCGACGGTAGGATTATTCGTTGACCAACTTGATCGGGGTGGAGACCTTCTGCAGCAACATCAGTTAGACCTTGGAAAAGTTCAGCGCGAAGTTTTGACTGGTTAAGCTTATACCATGTCATTCGATTTTGCTCCGTAGCAGCCCAAGCATCTACAATAAACTCTTGGAATAATTTACATGCTCTTAAAATGGTTGAGTATTCGGTACGCCGTTCAAACAGACGATAACAATAATATTGGAGTTGAGTCAATCTTTCATTTGACGGTATCCCACGAATAACATCCCACTGTTTTAGTTCGGGTTCCCATCCAAGATCACCATAAGGGAACAATAGCACATAATGTAGAGGCAAGTAAGCTGGGTGACATTCACTAATTCGCATTAGCTCATTTCTCCCTCGTAAATAAATAACAATATCCCGCATTGATGTGATCTCGGTTCCGTCTCCTGGCAATATGACTGCTATCTCATCTGAAGTCGGCAAGTTGTAACGTCGCCCATCGGTTGATGAACTATAGTGGAGGTATGCAGGTAAAGTTTGACCATCCTTCTCTAGACGATTTAAGATATCATATGCTTGACGAAATTTGTCCGTGAAGGGATTATAGCGCAGAAGATTATCTTGAATGATTCTCAAGACATCACGTGTAAGGTGAGGGTTCCTACGATTTCGAATATCCAACGCCGTATCAGGATCATAGATATATAGCTGGGAGTACGATGCCTCCTGACCGGGTTCTGGTAACAGGGCTCCCGTTCGATGTCGAAGCTCTCCATAGATCGTGAATGATCTAGGACCCCTTCCCGAAATTATCCTTGAATCAATCTGGACACCGAGACTTGTGAAAGCATTCGTTGTATTGTATTCTCGAATATAACGTCGAAATGATATTGAGAGATCATCATCACCTTCGTACAATGCTTCAAGCTGCGGTGGAGGCCTTGAAAGTAAAGGTAGACGAATTTTTCCTTCATGGCAGCATGTACCGAATAGAGGATTTGTCAATGACGATCTAGTTAATCTTTCATCAATCCAGTGTAAAGCTGAACAATAAGGACATTCTATGTCCATCCTGCCGAGAAAATGACGACCCTCTTGAACGTTAGGTGCCGGATCTCTTTGTAGCCTTAAATTTGGAATTTCCAATTCATCTTCAACGTAAACAGTTTCTTCATTAAACTGAGCAGAAATAAAAGTAGATGTGGTAGTTTGCATATCACTTTCCACGTTACTATGCTCAGCAGTCACTGGAATTGGAGACTCGCTGCAAATAACATAAAAAAGTTTTCATATAAGTTAAATTTGTAAAAAAAATTTATTTTAAATAACGTAAATAACTTACTGGTTATTTAATCTCGATGAAGATGTGTTTGCCACTGACAGTAATTCCGTTTCAAGATTTCGAACAGAAAGATTTGTTCGAGTTTGGGAGGTTGTTGCACATGTATATGATAATGTTTCTTTTTCTCTTTCTCTTCGTGCACGTTGCGATTGTGAACGTCGAGATGGTATCATTTGTTCCTGCATTTGAATTCCTTATTTTTCTTTCTCTCTTCGTACACATTGTGCTATTGAACGACGAGATGGTATCATCTGTAGTTGTTCTTCTCTTACTTCTTTTTCTCTCTCTCTACGTGCACGTTGTGCTAATGATCGGCAAGAACTTTCTTCGACATTGGTACCTCTGTAAGGTGATTGCCTAATTGGACTATCATGACCGAATTCATTTCTGAATCGTTTTCTAGATTCTGTGACAACAGAACTGCTCGGGATTAAACATATTTCCCTACTAAAATGAGTACATGTTAAAAAACATATCAAAAGGATGAACATTTAAAACAACGTTCGCATCTTATCGGTTTTTTTGAACTGAAGATAAGCCTGCCTCAGACAAAAACTCTGCTTCAAGGAATCGAACAGAAAGATTAGTTCGATTTACAGAGTGCGACAATTATGGTTCTTTTGTTTGTTTTTCCATTTCTTTCGCTTCTTTCTCTCTTTCTCTTCGTGCACGTTGTGCTAATGAACGGCAAGATGGTGTTAAACCAACACTCTCTTCAATGTTGATTTGTAAGCGCGGTGATCGCCTGATTGGGGTCTGACGGGCAGATATTGTTCTGGACCGATCTGGTGTGAACCCATTTTCCTACTCCGACGAATAATTAGTTAAAAACAATTGAGAGAGTGCAAGAAATCAAAATGTATAACTTTTTATTATATGCTCTATCAACTCAAATGTATCATTTCCTATTGAAATACTCAAAATTTTTATACCATTGATATTCTTATATGTCATTATTTTATACCGGCTAATCTATGGAGACGAAGCCTTAACTAAGATAAATTTTGAGCATGATTTTTTCAAAACCTCTTTGGAGACGAAGCATTAACTTTAAGAACCTAATTTTTTATTAATAAAAAAATATTTTGTTTTGCATAGAAGCGAAAAAAAAATTTGCATAAGCTCATTTTGGCTTTCAGGATTGCATAAGCTCATTTTGGCTTTCATTTCATATTGCATAAGCCAAATGCAATAAGCTAATTTTGGCTCATTTTGCATAAGCTAATTTTGGCTTTCATTTCATATTGCATATGTCAAATGCAATAAGCTCATTTTGGCTCATTTTGCATAAGCTAATTTTGGCTCAACTTTTAAGGAATGATTTGGAACAAAATACACTACTTGGGGGTTAAGTATTTTTTAGCTACTTTGCATTGCACTTGGTTCCAATATGCATTCAATTTTCGTTATATTTTGCATATATAGATAAAAAATTTAATGTTAATTGTTTAATCAACCTAGCAAAGATAAATGATATCATGATTATAATTTAACATACCTAGTATACTTTTTTATTGATTTTTGAAGCAAAAAAATATTTAAAGTAAATGACTAACCGTAGAAGCGAAATCAACGGGTACTGCTGTAGATACCACAGCGGCCACGAGCACAGCGGGTGCAGGTCCATGTTCTCTTACTTCTTTTTCTCTCTCTCTACATGCACGTTGCGCTAATGACCGGCAAGAACTTTCTTCAATATTGGTGCCTCTGTAAGGTGAACGCCTAATTGGCCTATCATGACCGAATTCATTTCTGATTCGTTTTCTCGATTCCGTGACAATAGAACTGCTCGGGATTGAACATATTTCCCTACTAAAATGAGCACTTGTTAAAAAATATATCAAGAGGACGAATATTTCAAACAACATTCGCATTTTACCGGTATTTTTGAACTGAAGATGAGCCTGCCTCAGACAAAAACTCTGCTTCAAGGAATCGAACAGAAAGATTAGTTCGATTTTCTGAGTGCGATAATTGGGGTTCTTTTGTGTGTTTTTCCTTTTCTTTCGCTTCTTTCTCTCTTTCTCTCCGTGCACGTTGGGCTAATGAACGGCAAGATGGTGTTAAACCAACACTCTCTTCAATGTTGATTTGTAAACGCGGTGATCGCCTAATTGGGGTCTGACGGGCTGATATTGTTCTGGACCGATCAGGTGTGTACTCATTTTCCTACTCCGATGAAAAATTAGTTAAAAACAATTGAGAGAGTGCAAAAAATCAAAATGTATAACTTTTCTTATACTCTATCAACTCAAATGCATCATTTTCTATTGAAATTATCAAAATTATTATCCCTCAAGAGATTCTTATATGTTATCATTTTATACCGACCAACCATGGAGGTGATGTTAGAAGAGCGATGGTGACCAATCAGAATCGTATCTCTTGTTTTTTATGATTTTCATACTTTAGGTCAAGACATCGAACCAACCAAAGTCTAATTTGAACCGATCGTTACAACCAAATATTCCCCGTAGTTCTGATTTTTTTAACAACATTCCCCGTCCCATAAGCAATTAATAAAACCCTAACTTTAATAACCTTTTTTTTATTATTAAAAAAATATATTTTTTTTGCATAGATAATTATTGAATGTTTGAAAGAAAACATTTTTGGATGTTTTTTTTAGAGAGAAAACATTTTTTGAGCTTCACAAACAATAAAATATTTTTTGCATGGGATACGATTAAAGCATGATTATATGGTATTATGACTGGGAAGGAAAACAACAAACCTCTAAATAAACAATCCTTTAATGGAATATTATGATCAGTTACAACAAATAGAATATAAAATTATATTGCAACAATACTTTAAATATTTTTGGGTAAAATACACTTTGCCCACTTGAAGTTTAGCTCAAAAACAATTAATCCCCTTATAGTAAAAAACTACATTGTGCCCTTTCAATTCAATTTTGATTGGATAAAAATTACCATATGAGATAATTAAGTAGTTGACAACAGGGGGTAATGTGCTAAAAATTCAAAATTTAAGAAATGATTTAGAACAACATACACTACTTGGAGGTTAATAGTTTTTTAGCTTCTTCAAATTAGCATGCTCTTAATTTCCTACTTAGCATGCTCAAATTAGCATGCTTTCTTCAAATTAGTATGCTCTCAATTCCGAATTAGCATGCTTCTTTAGGAATAAAGAATATCTTTAGGAATTAAGAAATTTTCAAATTGCAAAATAGAGTTTTGTGCTCCTAATCATAATTCCTAAAGATATTATGAAATATGTGTCGTGCATAGTGGACAAAATTCTATTTAACAAAATAGGAATTCAAATTTCTACAAAAAATAGATTTTTTCTGCATAATTTACTTTGTGCATAGTAAATGACTAACCGTAGAAGCGACGTCAACGGGTAGTGATGCAGAGACCACAGCGGCCACAGGCACAGCGGGTGCAAGTGCAGGTGCAGGTACAGGTGCAGGTGCAGGTACAGGTGCAAGCTGCGAGATGAAATTAAGTAAAATTAATTAGATAACATTACAGAGTCAAAAAAACGGTTGTGATATAGACGTCAAGCAAGCAAAAAAAGATGAAATAAACAAATTATATTTTTTTTAGGTTCCAACATAGAAATTGCGGCTATTTCAGGTTAGGTTTGGATTGGGCATCAGATTACCAACATAATGGAAAGGCACATATGAATCTCACCTATTGCTGCTCGGAAAATTAGCAAAAAAAAAGATGATTGTTCTGTTCAAAAAGAGAAGGAAAAAAAGATGACAATACTGCCATTACCCTCACCCTCTCGTATTAAGTTATTTTTTTTTGAAAACCCCTCGGGATCATTTGAGGTACGATTAAGGCATCACCCAACCGGTTAATAATTCGATCTCCTTCGACAACCCCTATGGCCACCGCCCCATCTGCGAAATCTACATCCACAGGTAATTGTTTACCCTCTCTCTCTCTCTCTCAGTATGGGTGGTGTGTATTCTCTTTAAATAATTTTTTATTTTTTTATTAAAAGATTGCAAAAAGCCAGGCAAAAAACTGAATTGTCACGATAAATTCAAATAAACGTTCAGATTCAGCATTCAGTAAGTAGTAGTAACAGCTTGATTGAAAAAAATAAACGTTCAGTATCAGCTGATTCATTGTGCTAGGATCAGCCAGTAGTATCAGCATTCAGTTCATTGTGGTAGTATCTGATTGTAAGATTGATTGCGCAAAGCACTCAGTACATTGTAAGATTGATTGCACAAAGCACTCGGTTCATTGTGCTAGTATCAGATTCTAAGATTGATTGCACAAAGCACTCAAAAGAAAAAAAAATTAATTACAATCCCACAAAATCTGATTTTAGAATCATATTACAATCCCACAAAACTGATTTTTCAATCAAGTTACAATCAAAAGAAAAAAATCAACTTTTATGTATTGTTTAGCCTTTTACAATCAAATTACAATCCCACAAAATCTGATTTTGCTTGTCTTCCAAAAACAAAATCAGCAAAAAGAAAAAAATTCAGCAAGAGAAAGAGAGGTGGGAACAGGATCTTTGACAGGGCTTACATTCGGTGGAGGGAGGACGCTTTACGCTACGGCCAGTGGTTGTACAAAATAAGCAAGATCAACAAATTTGCTGATTTTTTTTGCAAAATCAATAAGAAAAGGGATGTTTACAATCCATATTGGCTAAATGAAGCCCGACCCACTTTGCATTTCCCACCACACTCCTAAGGAATTAAAAAATATAGAGTGCATATAACAATTAGATAAAACAAAATTCTCATAACCAATTTTGTATTTTGATCATAATCGGCATTATTCGATCATGAAATTTTCGGAGGTAAACAACTATAATAGGTTCAAAATTGGCGAACCGTAGAAGATTCAAACTCCCGAGTTCAGATCTTCTTCAGTTGGTCGGCACTGGTTGGTGGGCCCGCATAATGATAGGCGACCCGAAAGTGAATCGTACTCCAACAGACTGCATTCGGCTATGATTCGCAACGGGCCCACCGACTGGGGCCTACCGTCTGGAGGAGAGGAATGATGTTTATACCCATGCCTTGCTGATTTTTATAATAGAAAATAATATTAGCTTAGTCAAGACGATGCCAATTCATCAGTGCCTAAGAGTGAACTTGATGGTGAAGTGGGAGATGCACATATGGCCCTTCAAGCGAGGTTGATGAGCCAAGCTCTTCGCAAGTTGAACCATTCTCTTTCTCTGTCCCAGACGATCTTGTTATTTATTAATCAGGTGAGTCTCAATATCCTTGAGATCATATTTACAGGTCAAATTGCTAAGGTCTCTTTTATGGAAGTGTTGTAAGGGCTCAATGGACCGAAATACAAAAGAAACAATACATACCACAGTTTACAATTCCTCACTTAAAATCATCTGAAAGACACTCACTTAAAATCATCTGAAAGACACCCCAATCTGAAGTATGTATTGTTTTAAGTGAGGGTCTGTGGTCTGATATTAAGAGAGTCATATTAGTCGGTTAAGTGATGTCCTAATAACTAATTAATGTATCAATTCACAGACTTGACTGCAGTTTATTAGAGTGACTCCATGTGAATGGGATCCATAAAAATGAGACCCCAAATAGATGGGATAAAGGGTCTTTCAGATGATTTTCAGTGATAAATTCAGAAAAAATAAAAAACAATACATACCTCAGATTGCATAAAAACCCAATCCCTTTCTACTTCAGATGGGATAAAGGGTCTTTCAGATGATTTTAAGTGATTTTCATATGATTTTGTTTCTGAGTTTTTCAGAATAACAGATGGGATAAAGGGTCTTTCAGATGATTTTAAGTGATTTTCATATGATTTTGTTTCTGAATTTTTTAGAATGACCCCAAATCATCTGAAAGACCCCAAATTGAATGATGTAAATGAAAGACACCCTCACTGTTATTGTTTCTGAAAGACACCCCACAGATTCATACCACAGACCCTCACTTAAAATCATCTGAAAGACACCCCAATCTGAGAAATAACAGTTCTGGAAGTGAGGGTCTTTTGTACTGTTATTCAGAAACAATATATACCACAGATTCTGATACTCGCTTCCAAAACTGTTATTGTCCAATGGCTACTGCATTAAAAGAATCCGATCAGAGAAGCGAAAGGAAAGAAAAGCACAGTAAAGCAAGCACAACAAAGCACTCAGTTCATTGTGAGAAATTCTCTTGCAGCACAGCAAAGCACTCAGTTCATTGTGAGAAATTCATCAAGAAAAAAAAAAGACTATTCTGTCAGAAATAACAGTTCTGGAAGTGAGGGTCTTTTGTACTGTTATTCAGAAACAATATATACCACAGATTCTGATACTCGCTTCCAAAACTGTTATTGTCCAATGGCTACTGCATTAAAAGAATCCGATCAGAGAAACAAAAGGAAAGAAAAGCATAGTAAAGCAAGCACAGCAAAGCACTCAGTTCATTGTGAGAAATTCTCTTGCAGCACAGCAAAGCACTCAGTTCATTGTGAGAAATTCACCAGGGAAAAAAAAAGACTATTCTGTCAGAACATCACCTCCACTTGATCCTCTCGATTCTCTTGCAGCCTCCTCACCTCGATCTCCTGTAATCGAAGAGGCATGTGAGAGAGAGAGAGGGAGAGAGAGAGGGACAGAGAGAGGAAAAAGAGAAGGAAAAAAGAAGGAAAAATCAATGAGAAATTCGTTACCTCCATCTCTTGATCCTCTCGATTCTCTTGCAGTCTCCTCTCTCTTTCTCTTGCAAAGAATGGCAAAGGGGGGAGACGGGTCTCTTGCAACGAAGACCTCCATATCTTCGCACCGTACCGAGGCTGCTCTCACCGTACCGAGGCAACTATCTTGGAAGCCGAGGGAGGCGGGGGCTGTGGGCACCGAGGGAGGCGGATCGCGGGCCCCGATGGAGGCGGGGGGCTGCGTATCCTCTCGATGGGGGCTGCGGATCCTTCGATCAGATGGGGTTCTGATCGTACGGATCAGATAGGGGTTGCTCCTCTATCGGGCTGCTCTCTCTCTCTCTCTCTCTCTCTCTCTCTATCGGTGAGGAGGGGATTAAAGAGGATCTATCGGGCTGAGGAGGAGGATTAAAGAGGGTATCGGGCTGCTCCCTCTCTCTATCGGTGAGGGAGACGGATTAAAGAGGGTTATTTAAGGGATGCGGGGGCTGGGCAGCTGTGGTGTCTGATGGCTTGGGAGGAACCCATCAGATGGCTCAGATCGGATGGGTTTTAGATCGGACGGGCTTAGAAGGGCTCGGGATGGGATTTATGAGCCTGATTGGCATTCTTGGTTGGAGGGACTTGAAAATCAGATGGCTCAGATCGGATGGGATTTGGATCGGACGGGCTTGGAAGGGTTTGGGATGGGATTTAAGGCTGAGTGGGATTCTTGGTTGGGGCTAGGAAACGGATGACTGTGATTTATCCCCCTCCTCTAGATAAATCTGGGCCATTGCTTTGTCTCAGTTCATTTGTCCCCCCCACAACCGTCGTCCCTTATTATATACTAGTAAAAACCCCGTGCCCAAGGGCACGAAAATAATTTTGAGGATGACAAAAAACATTTTGAGGGCGGTGATAATATTTAGAGGGTGGCGGCAATATTTCGAAATCTTTTTCGTGACCTTTCGTGACCTTGAAAGGAAAGAAAATGTTTCTATTCCGGGATCGTTCCGAATTTGATGCGAAGGGCCTGTAGGGCCTTCGCATGACGATACAGATAAGCTCACATGTACCTAGAAGTATTAAGTATTAACCATATACTATCAGCAAGAACAAAAAAATCAGCAAAAAAAAAAATCAGCAAGAAAAAGAAAACAACATTTATGGTTTTGAGAAGGGGGGTGAGCGTGAGCTGGATTTTACAAAATCAGCAAGACAGTATTAACCATACATTATCAGCAAGAACAAAATAATTAGCAAAAAAAAAAAATCAGCAATATCAGTAAGAAATAGCAAACAACATATATGGTTTTGCGAGGGGAGGTGAGCGTGAGCTGGATTTTACAAAATCAGCAAGAAAATAATAACATCCCCCCCCCCCCCCCCACACACACACGTGTTCATCATCACATCGATTTGAAGTTCTCTATGATTTTGCTAGCAAAAATAAAAATAAAAGTTTTTTTGTTCTATGAAAAACGTAGGATCATGAGTCCCAACCTTGCGTGTGTCTCTATGATTTTGCTAGCAAAAAAAATAAGAAACATTTTTGTTTTAAGAAAAACAAAGAATAATGAGTCCCAACCTAATGGACTGAAAGATTACATGCGTTGAGGCACAAAGAATTTTTCAAAATCAGCAATGAAAAATCTGATTTTTGCAAGGGTTAAAAAAGTTTCACTGATTCACTGATAAGCTCACATGTACCTAGAAGTATTAAGTATTAACCATATACTATCAGCAAGAACAAAAAAAATCAGCAAAAAAAAAATCAGCAAGAAAAAGAAAACAACATTTATGGTTTTGAGAGGGGGGGTGAGCGTGAGCTGGATTTTACAAAATCAGCAAGACAATATTAACCATACACTATCAGCAAGAACAAAATAATTAGCAAAAAAAAAATCAGCAATATCAGTAAGAAATAGCAAACAACATATATGGTTTTGCGAGGGGAGGTGAGCGTGAGCTGGATTTTACAAAATCAGCAAGAAAATAATAACATCCCCCCCCCCCCCCACACACACACGTGTTCATCATCACATCGATTTGAAGTTCTCTATGATTTTGCTAGCAAAAATAAAAATAAAAGTTTTTTTGTTCTATGAAAAACGTAGGATCATGAGTCCCAACCTTGCGTGTGTCTCTATGATTTTGCTAGCAAAAAAAATAAGAAACATTTTTGTTTTAAGAAAAACAAAGATTAATGAGTCCCAACCTAATGGACTGAAAGATTACATGCGTTGAGGCACAAAGAATTTTTCAAAATCAGCAATGAAAAATCTGATTTTTGCAAGGGTTAAAAAAGTTTCACTGATTAGCACAATACAACTATTTTGGTAGAGAGAGATTAGAAGACATTATCTGCATGAAAGGGTTAAAAAAATGGTAGAGCAATTGACAGCAGAGAAGAACTGCAGCCGTACCTGGGCGATGGGCAATGGTCATTCGAGGGAGAGAGGTAGAGATCAACATAATATTGGGAGAGGAGGTGCTCGATCCCTCCCCCTTCCTCTTCTTCCTCGACCGCTGCTGCAGATCTTCAATGAAAAATTCACCTCTATCTCTTGATCTTTAGAGAGAGGGAAAAAAAAAAAGAAAAAATCGATCTAAAATAGAGAGAGAGAGGAAAAAAGGAAGGCAAAAAAATCAAACATCGCCTTCACCTCCTCCCCGAACTGAATCCCACCCATGTATATAGAGATCGGCTGGGAGGGGGGAGGAGAGAACTTAACCGCGACGGAGAGGAGGGAGGGGGCGAGAAGAGAGAGAGAGAGAGAGAGAGAGAGAGAGAGAGAGAGAGAGAGAGAGAGAGAGAGAGAGAGAGAGAGAGAGAGAGAGAGAAAACCTGTGGGTGCGGGAGGGGGGGCCAGCAGAGGCTTCATCGCGAGGGAAGGGGGGCCAGCAGAGGCTTCATCGCGAGGGAGGGGGGCCAGCAGAGGCTTCATCGCGAGGGAGGGGGGCCAGCAGAGGCTTCATCGCGAGGGAGGGGAGAGGCGGGCTTCAGATCTGGGGAGAATCGGCAGACTTCATCGTGAGGCAGGGGGGAGGGGAGATCGATAAACTTCATCGCGAGGGAGGGATGCGGAGGGGAGACGTGCTTCAGATCTGGGGAGAGGAGGGAGGGGGGGGTGCGGGAGTGAGGAGATCGGGGTACTGAAGGCGGGCGGCTCGTGGGGGTACCAAAGGTGGGCGGCTCGCGGGGTACCGAGGGGGCTCGCGGGGTACCGAGGGGGCTCGCGTGAAACGGACGACTGTGATTCAAAGGAGGCGGGGTCTGGGAGGGATGGTCACTGATGGCTCGGGAGGGACTTGAAAATCAGATGGCTCAGATCGGATGGGATTTGGATCGGACGGGCTTGGATGGGCTCGGGATGGGTTAGAGTTATTTAAGAGGGAGATTTATGAGGCTGAGTGGGATTCTTGGTTGGGGCTATGAAACGGACGACTGTGATTTGTCTCCCAGTTTATCCCTTTCCTCTGCATAAATCTGAGCCGTTCCTTTGTCTCAGTTCATTTGTCCCCCCCACAACCGTCGTCCCTTATTATATAGATATATACATATATATATATATATATATATATATATATATATATATATATATATATATATATATATATATATATATATATATATATATATATATATATATATATATATATATATATATATAGGGAAGTGCATCAGACGGCTGCGATGCGATGCCGCACGCACCGCATGCCGCATTTTAGCATACCCCTATATATATATATATATATATATATATATATATATATATATATATATATATATATATATATATATATATATATATATATATATATATATATATATATATATATATATATATATATATATATATATATATATATATATATATATATATATATATATATAGGGGCATGCTATAATGCGGCATGCAGTACATGCGACATCGCACAACAGCCGTCTGATGCACGCGCTGCGTGCATGCGATGCACGCAACGGTGCATCAGACGGCTGCGGTGCGGTGCCGCACTTACCGCATGCCGCATTATAGCATTTCTCTCTCTCTCTCTCTCTCTCTCTCTATATATATATATATATATATATATATATATAGAGGAATGTTAGGATGCGGCGTGTGGTGCGTGCGGCGCCGCACCGCAGCCGTCTGATGCACTGCTGCGGTGCGTGCGATGCATGCAGCAGTGCATCAGACGGCTGCTACGGTGCGCCGCATGCACCGCACGCCGCATCCTAACACCCCTCATATATATATATATATATATATATATATATATATATATATATATATATATATATATATATATATATATATATATAGAATACGGGGTATGAGCTGACAGCCCATTTGGGCTGTCAGCTCACAGCCCTCCGATTAAACCCATCTGACCGTCCGATTATTAAAGAAAAAAACCAGCTGTAATTCCATCTCTATCGGTCTCTCTCTTGACAGCCCACCTGCCTTACCTCCAGTTGCCACGACCACCGGCTGCAGCCACGACCACCGGCGATGGTGGCTGCTTCCACTGGGACAGGGGCCGGGCCGGAGGGGACTGGGTCCGGGCCGGAGGCGGGCGCCGGAGACAGGCGCAGGGGGCGCAGGGCCGGAGGCGGACGGGGGCCGGGACGGAGGCGGACGGGGGCCGGGCCGGAGGCGGCGCTGGAGACAGGCGCTGTGGGCGTAGGGGCCGGGGGCGCAGGACCGGGGGCGCAGGGCCGACGGTCGGGCCAGAGGTAGGCGCCGGAGGGGAGTGCGGTCGGAGCGGGACGTGGTCTGCCGGAGGGAGGGCGGTCGGAGGGGGACAGGGTCGCGCCGGAGGGCTCGGTGGTTCGGGCTGGGCAGAGAGAGAGAGAGAGAGAGAGAGAGAGAGAGAGAGAGAGAGAGAGAGAGAGGGAGAGGGTCGGTGTTAACAACTGTGTTGTTGTTTTTTTTTTTAAAGGGACCGTCCGATCATTGGGATCGTACGGCTGTCGGTGACAGCTCAAATGAGCATTTATACTGGCAGCTCACCTCCCGTTCTCTCTCTCTCTCTCTCTCTCTATATATATATATATATATATATATATATATATATATATATATATATATATATATATATATATATATATATATATATATATATAGAAATGGTTGAATGCGGCATGCGGTGCGTGCGGCATCGCACCGCAGCCGTGTGATGCACGCGCTGCGTGCATGCGATGCACGCAGCAGTGCATCACACGGCTGCGGTGTGATGCCGCACGCACCGCATGCCGCAGCATAGCATGCCCCTATATATATATATATATATATATATATATATATATATATATATATATATATATATATATATATATATATATATATATATATATATATATATATATATATATATATATATATATATATATATATATATATATATATATATATATATATAACCTCTAGGGTCGGGATTGGCTGATCCAGTAAATTTTGACCCAACAATAATCCAGCACCCTTTGATGCACCTAGAGGTTTTAGAATGGGTTGATTTTTTGTAGGCATGTTGTCTATGGTATGTTGATAATCCTTACAAAAAATCAACCCATTCTAAAACTTATAGGTGCATCAAATGCGCTCTTCAAATCAACAGTGCTGGGTTATCTGCTATGTCAAAATTTGCTGGGTCATCCGATCCTGACCCATATATATATATATATATATATATATATATATATATATATATATAGAGGGGTGTTAGGATGCGGCGTGCGGTGCGTGCGGCGGACCGTAGCAGCTGTCTGATGCATTGCTGCGTGCATCGCACGCACCGCAGCAGTGCATCAGACGGCTGCGGTGCGGCGCCGCACGCCGCATCCTAACATTCCTCTCTCTCTCTCTCTCTGCATATATATATATATATATATATATATATATATATATATATATATATATATATATATATATATATATCACCAATATGTGTTGAAGCCTGAGATGTAGCAACCTGATGTGGCAATCAAGGATTGGACCATACCCCACCATCAAGTAAATCAATGACATTTGACATGACACCAGTGATGCATTCATATATCACCAGTGATTTACATGATAGTGAAATATGATCCAATCCTTGTTCGCAACGTCAGTCGGTTGAATCCAATGGCTCCAACAGCTGTTGGAGCAAGGTATTGTTTTCAAAAGAATAATGCTATCTGAACAAACCGGATCGACAATATGCTGACACTCCACGTGAAAAAGATGAGGTGTCATCTTGTGCATGGTGAGACTATGGACCATCTATATAACATGGCACGACGCTTTCGTGCTGACTAGACAAAATGGCACTATATGCTGACTAGACAAAAAAACTTTGCTGACTAGACAACCCAGCATGAAATCCGACCGTCCCTTTAATCATTCCTCTTTCTCTCTCTCCCATCCATGAAATCCCGCCCCCCTCCCGCACTCTCTCATCAGTCATTCCCCTATTCCTCTCTCTCTCTCTCTCTCTCTCTCTCTCATACACCAAATCCCGCTCCCTCCCCCCCCCCCCCCCAAATCCTGCGCCCCATGTGATCCTTCCAAATCGCCCCTCCGCCTGCAATCCCGCCGGCCAGCCTGCGATTCCTCCAAATCCGGCCCTCTCTCTCTCTCATCCACCAAATCTCCCCCCCCCCAAATCCCGCGCCCCCTGTGATCCCCCCAAATCCCCCTCTCCGCCTGCGATCCCCCCAAATCCGGTCGGCCACCATGCGATCCCCCCAAATCCAGGCCGGCCACCCTGCGATCCCCCCAAATCACTCCCCCTTTCACGCTCCCCTTCAATCCCGTGCACATCCCAAGCGCCCAATCCTCCCGATCACCCAGCAGCCCCCCCTCCCCCCTTTAAGAGAGACCCCCGAGAAAGAGAAAGAGAGAGAGAGATCGCTAGCACATCACCGGAGTGAGAGGAGCAGGACGTAATCACTGTAGTCACCGGCGAACAGGATCCGATCATCACCATCATCGCCGGCGAACAAGATCAGGTCTCTCTCTCTCTCTCTCTCTCTCTCTCTCTCTCTCTCGGCCTCACTCTTTTTTTTTTCTCTTAATTGCAGGGTCATGTTGAGGCCGGCGGGATTGGGATCTGATCATCACCATCATCGTCGGCAAACAAGATCAGGTCTCTCCCTCCCTCTCTCTCTCTCTCTCTCTCTCTCTCTCTCTCTCTCTCTCTCTCTCTCTCTCTCTCTCTCGGCCTCCTGTTCTATAGTTTTATTACTCTTTTTTTTTCCTCTTGATTGCAGGGTCATAGTGAGAGGTGACGTGCTAGCCATCTCTCTCTCTCTCTCTCTCTCTCTCTCTCTCTCTCTCTCTGCCTCCTGTTCTATGGTTTTATTACTCCTTTTTTTTTCTCTTGATTGCAGGGTCATGTTGAGACCGGCGGGATTGGGATCCGATCATCACCATCATCGCCGGCGAACAAGATCAGCTCTCTCTCTCTCTCTCTCTCTCTCTCTCTCTCTCGGCCTCCTGTTCTATGGTTTTATTACACTTTTTTTGTCCTGATTTTTGTTTCCCAATGCATGGATGACCAAAGTTGCAATGCTTTAATTTACAACCCATTACCTGAAATAACATGTATATATGACCAAAAGTAAACTTTAATCTAATCACTCCATTCGAATTTTGAGCATGGCGACTCATGTGATGTCCTTTGGATTTTGCCTCCAAATTTTAGCACTTCTGTAGTGTTTAGGATCTAGACTCGATTAGTCAAAC
The DNA here is from genome assembly GCA_947650365.1 of Chamaelirium japonicum. Classification (NCBI taxonomy): domain Eukaryota; kingdom Viridiplantae; phylum Streptophyta; class Magnoliopsida; order Liliales; family Melanthiaceae; genus Chamaelirium; species Chamaelirium japonicum. The sequence continues at coordinate 548,451 of CANTAL010000073.1, read as the reverse complement.
GGGCCGGTGTTGTCGCCGAATGTTTTTTGTTGCCGAAGATGGTCAGCTACGCTGTCGCCGAATACGACGGTGTGGGTGGTGATGCCCGGGGGGTGTCCTGCCGCCGAAGGCGGTTCGCTTTTTTGCCGACAGCTGTGTTGCCGCCGAAGGCAGCCCGCTGCAGTGCCGACAGGCACGGGCATGCACTAGTCTCCTACAGGATGACACCCACACCGGCCGCCGGCCACCACCTAATGCTGCCGTCGGTGTGTCCGGCGATGGCCGGACAAAACTTATTGGTTCAACCTGTTAAACCAGCCGTCGAACCAAATTCGACCGGACCAGGCGCAGTGCCACATTTTCAACTTAATAATGATCTCTCTGTGGAACCAAAATGGCATAGAGCCCTAAAGTCGTCGAATCGTCGATGGGAAAACGGATGGCCTGTGATGCATGGAAAAGAACGTATGTATGGTTACTTTGATGTGCAAGAACCACACAAATCTCCGTCCTGGTCCCAAAGAGGGAAAAGGGCGCTTCGTTTTCCCCCGGCGCCCAGCTGCCCCCATTTGGAAAACCAGCCAGAAAGAAAAAAAACACACAGAAAGACCACCTTCAGTCTTCATCCATTTGGAAGAGGAGGAGGAGGCAATGGAGAAGGAGAGCAATACCTACGAAGAGGCCCGCAGGCTGAGAGTCCAAGAGAACCTTAAGCAGCTTGAGGTCAGTTCAGTTCAGTTTAGAGAGAGAGAGAGAGAGAGAGAGAGAGAGAGAGAGAGAGAGAGAGAGAGAGAGAGTCGAAGTTACCCCACCATGGGATTTGGGGGTTCTTGGGGAATCTTGGATGGTGGGTTTTCAAGAAAAGTAGAAAACCCCTAATGTTTTATCATTTCCAATGTAAGGGTATAGTGATGACCTTAATTTTCACCAATTTTTAATTTCTGTTTATTAAATGTCATGGAGGGATAGTTGATTCTTGCATACATTTATTTGAAGGCATGAAAGATTTTAGGAGATGAAATGTTGTTCTTTTCCTTTTCTTTTGTAAAAAGGTAAAAGGTAGTATTTTGTTAGGATATTGATATTCTCATCTCCCCCATAGAGGTGATAAAAGCATGCATCCAAAGTATCCAAACATACCAAAGTACAAAGTGAAGTGGGAGTTGGAAGAAGGGGAATGTTGGAGGGGTGATATTTGTGTAGGTTCTTTGATCCATATGCTCTATTCTTCCAATTGCTTCTTTGGATACATAGAAGTAAGGATCATCAAATGTTGCATTGAACCATGTTCCTGAACCATGCTATCGCGGAGTCGAGTCCCTATGGATGCGAAGCATATATGTGCAGATTATGGAGCGTAAGTCGTATTTTTTATTTTTTTTTCCGGACTTTATTTTTTGGGTTCCATTTTTACGTGTTTTTTTTATTTTAGTAGGACTAGCGGCAAGCACATGTGATGCACGTCTGCGCAGGGGGATGAGGGTGACGACAGGGAACAACCGAGAGAGAGAGAGAGAGAGAGAGAGAGAGAGAGAGAGAGAGAGAGAGAGCGACAGGGAACAACAGAGAGAGAGAGAGACTCTCTCCTCTTTCATTTTGTAATGTGTTGGGTGGAAGAGAAAAAACCAAAAGCCCGTCACTTTTTTAATTTTTGAGGGACATCGATGGGTATTGGACTTTTATTGTCTTTGAAAAGACCAAAACTATCCTACTGCTACCCTCTTTATTATTTATGCAAGGATAACAACGGGTTTCATTTCATAAGCCCAATTCTTTTTACATAGTAAAGTTTATGTTTAAAAGAGTCTTAGTTGTCTTTTTAGTTAGGGATATTTCAAGTCAGTTAGGATTGATTTTTGGGTTCATTTGGGAATCCATATATGTATATGTAATAAGAGTTAGTTACAAATTTCATTTTAGGAATGAGCCAAATACTCTTGTAATCTATATAAGGAACCCATGCCCCTTTTTCATGCAACTTTTATGCTATGATTATATTTTTATGAATAAAGTTTTGGTTCATTGCTTTTCTTGTGGATTCGAGAATCCTGTGAAGCGATCCATTAGCCCGTAGCAAATCCAGAGAGGTCCGGTGCCTAATATATATTTTTTCACTCTTTCTTTAGATTTTAGAAGTTCTGCACAATACTGAAAGTTGAAACCATTTTCCTTGTCTATCCATAGAGAGGTGCGGTGCCTCATCTATCCATTAACCCGTAGCTCGACCCGCCGACCAGCCCATGAGCCGAGCCGGGCAAGCCGGTTGGCTGCAGCCCCTCCCGGGCTTGCCGTCCAGTTTCCGCGAGCCTATTGCATAGTTGTCGACCACCAACCGGCCTGTTAGAGTCGCTTGGCCTCCTGCCGGCATCCTGGGGCTCTAGCCGCCCAGTCGTTGCCCTCGGCCGACTACTGATGATCGTCGGGAGCCCTTGTCAGGTTGTTCCATGCATCATCGACCTCGGATTTATATTCCGGTGCGTGGATTGCTTCGATTCGAGTTCTGAGGTCCCTGTGTGAGTGTGAGCCATGATTCTTCAAATTCAGGCTTTTCCGTTCTAACCCTTATCTGTGAATGCAAGGCAAAGCCTATCTGAATTTTTTTTAGCTTTCCCTAAACCTCAATAAAAAATAGAACATGTTCTTGCATGTCACAATTGCTGAATTTGAGTAAGAACCTAGTCATTACATGAACCTGTGTCGTTGCTATTTAACCTATTGAGCCTGCTATAAATTTAATTGAAATCCTCATATTAGTCAATTGATTCCGCATTAATAAAAGACAAGCCCTAATCCTTTGGGAAGTCTCTACTTCCCAAACGATCAATGGTTTTCTTCATAGTTGTCAATACGTGCGCCTAGGCGCACAAAGGTCGCTAAGGCATGGTGCGTCTAATCCGAATACACAAATCGGCGCCTAGGCACACACGACTAGGCGCGTGACTAACTCTTGTACGCGTGTGTATGGGTTTTGGTTTTTTTAAATATAAACCTGACCTTCAGAAGTAACTAACAAAAGATTATAGTGGCTTTAGTGAACATAAGATAGAAAGAAAAAAAAGAATACAAGATTATGGTGGCTTTCTTAAGATAAATAGTAATAGTTCTTCAAGACTTTAACATTTGTTGCTTATTTGCTTGTAGTGCTTAACTACTTATCCATATGCATGAGGTATAGTTTAGATATTTTAGAAGCCATATGGTCCATATTTATCATTATGAACAATTCTATGATCAGTGATTAAAACAATTCTTTCTTATAACAACTGATATGAATGAATCTCCTATTGTAAACCTATAATCAAGTACACATGATACTTTTTTTGCTTCTTACATTAGATGATGAGTGGCTATAGTCTCATAGACTCATATAATTATCATATGTATACTATATTTACATATACAAAAATACACAAGGCTACGCCTAGGTTTCCACTGGGCACCTAGCCTCGTCTTACCGCTTTGACAACTATGGTATTCTTATTTTAAATTGGTTAACCTGAAGGACTGCAATTTTAGGCCTGGTATTACATCATCATTGGACTCAATCCCTGAACCCGAAAATTCTCTGTTAATTTTATGTTTGATATTGTTAAGTTGCAAGACAAATAGTAATATCCGATCATTGCATCATTTAGAGGGTCAATCCTCATCACGTGGGGCATGATTGTAGAGGGTCTAGCGCAAGGCACAAGGTACGACTGTAGGGTTGAAAGTCACATGACATGGTTGCAAAGTTGCTGACAACGACTGATGGAGTTGTTGATGAACGACTATATCGAGCGAAAACATGCGGCTAATGGAGTTGCCAATGAGTGGTTGATGGAGGCGTCGACGAGAGTCCGTGCAAAGTTGCCAACAGGCGGCTGACAGAGGTGGCGATGGACGAAAGTGCTGAGCGTCGCCGATGGGCGGTAGATATTGAGCGATAGGCGCAAGGGAATGGACCACTAAGCATTGATCGTGGTGGATGGCATCTTATCACCATCGGGCGATGGATTAGTAAGGTCGGATGACTAGAGATGGCCTGAAGAGGTGTTTGCCTCTTGAAGAGCTTGTCTCTTGTTGGAAGAGATGGTTATCTTGTAGAGAGCTTTTGCTATGAACGTAATCTCACTATGCAACATAATGAAGTTTTGGGGTCTCTTTGTAGAGAATAAGTTAAAGCAAGGGCCTCGTTTCTAGATTTTAGGCCCCTTATCCATAACTTTAGGAGGCTAATATCCTCCAATAAATTAGGGACAAACTCTTTTTCTAAGGAGGTGAGGCCAAGTTGGATTTTCTTTCCTGTGAGGATGGTCCAGGGCCTCCTCCCGTGAACACTGTTCACAGGAGAGAGGGAGTCTCGTGGCTTCTCCCCCCCACGGGAATGAGTCCGGTTGGACTTCTTCTCAGTCTTGAATTCCCAAAGAAGGTGTTATATAAATAAGCTTCCAAAAGTCATTAAGGTTCTAAATACAAACTGTCTTATCATCTTTTAGTGAAATTCTGCATACAAAAAACAACCCAGATCATCATGCAATTTTTTTTTAAAAAAATCCAGAAATTCAGAAAATAAATACATAAAAATCATAAAATAGAAATTTCCTGATTTAGGAGGTCAATTTTATTTATTCTCAAGTTCCTAGTTTTTTACCATTTGAGTCCTAGTTCGTGTAGGAAAGTCATGGAGATTACAAATAGGATGGTTGTTTAAGTAACATTGAGTAACATCATATGAATTTTGGTGCCTCTGCTGTTTATTTCCTGTGGTACCAACTGAAAGATTCAATTCTGAATCATGTTTTAAATTTTTTTCCCTTCAACATGCATTGCAGTGTCGCATCTTCGTTAGTGCTTTTCTTTTGTTGCAAATATTTCTTCTTTAATTAATAGATGCTTGATCCATATTGTAGAAGAATGCAAAATAATTGTCTTTTGAGCTTTTCTGAACTGTTTAATCATTAAAAACACACCCTCTCCCTTTTGTTTTATTGAATAAGGGTTTGGGAATTTCGAAGATTTCAAAGAGCCTTTTGGAGGTCACGAAATGCGAGTACAAGTTATTGGTAAGCTTAAACCTTGCTTGGATTCTTTCAAAATGCGTGCTGTTGTAGGCTCAGTGCAATTCGATTTAATTTCTTTATAATCATTGCTAAAATTTGGAATTTTGTAGCTCGACGAATGTAAGTGTTATTAAAGTATAAAGGAAGTACTGTAATGTCATATCCTATATCTTTTTATAAATCTTGGGTACGTTCCTTTCTTTTAATGGCATAGCTATTGCATGACTGTTGGAATTAATTTTTGGTTAGAGGCATTTTAATGAGTTAATCTTAATTTTAGAAATTCATATTTTGGCACTACTTTTCTGTCACATTCTTTTATGAAATGGCTTCATCTTGAATTTTAAAACACATTTCTGTTTTCAGAAATGTAGTACAAGCCCCAAATCAAAGAAAAACCTTGAAATGATTGAGCTGAGACGTTCTTCAAGAGCACGGAATTTGGTTTCTACATACCAAGATGAAGTAAGTTATCTGTTTTTTTTATTCTGGTCTGGTGAAAATGAGTTGTATTCTTATGCAAACTTGTTTTGAAGCACCGACTTTGTTGTTGGTACCGCATATTCTTATGGATTGTGCTTTCTTGCTGCTGCTTGCTAAGTTTATGATTGTGTAAGGTTAGTAACAATATCTATGCTTGCCTAATGCCTCGTATGGCTGATGAAAAGTTGGCCTGCTTTTTAACTATACTTTTCCTTCAGCTGCTTATGCCACTTGCAGTTCCACTACAGATAAAGATATCTTTATCCTTTCACTCCTCCCAGAAGATTGCTAGTTCTAATATGGCAAACGTACTCATGGGGCCATGAACACATGCTTCACATCATGCACTTTAGTTGCTTACATTTGTCATGTTCCGGTTCTGATTTATTTTATTGTCATCAATAATTGATATGATTTAGGCCAGGGTAGCTCAAAGATAATCATACGAGGTTTGGTGACTGTGTGATGTCTATTGAAAATGAGATTTATACTTTGTACTATTTGTCAAATGAGGAGTTTACCGGATCAATACGGTGCATATAAAATACGATGTATGTGCATATTAGTGCTAAGCTAAAACCAAACTACAAATGAATTCTGTTGAAGTTAAAGAGTTCATTTCAGATCCACAGCTAGATGGTTTTCAAATCAAATCAGAAATGTATGGTCATAGCAGCTAATCATATGTAGACCTATCAATGGACCGGATTTTGATCCGAATCCGATATGTTAAGTCATATATGGATCAGTGTTCTGAAAGGCTCAAGGCGCACATGAGGCGCAAAGATCTTCTAGAGCCTAGGCGCAACTCAAGGCACGCACCTGATTGAAGTAAGGCACGCGCACACACACACACACACACACACACACACACACACACACACACACACACATATATATATATATATATATATATATATATATATATATATATATATATATATATATATATATATATATATATATATATATATATATATATGGGGCATGCTATAATGCGGCATGCGGTACGTGCGGCAGTGCACCGCAGCCGTCTGATGCACGCGCTGCGTGCATCGCATGCACGCAGCGGTGCATCAGACGGTTGCGGTGCGGTGTCGCACTTACCGCATGCCGCATTATAGCATTTCTCTCTCTCTCTCTCTCTCTATATATATATATATATATATATATATATATATATATATATATATATATATATATATATATATATATATATATATATAGGAATGATAAAATGCGGAGTGCGGTGCGTGCGGTGTAACACCACAGTCGTTTGATGCACCCGCTGCGTGCGTGCGATGCACGCAGCGGTGCATCAGATGGCTGCGGTGCGACACCGCACGCCGCATCCTAACATGCCCCTATATATATATATATATATATATATATATATATATATATATATATATATATATATTCAAAACATGCATAACTAGACTAAGAAAATGAATCTTAAGACAAAAGATAAATTGGATAGATCGTTGTTGCAACAACAAAAATGTTGTAGCCTTGTAGGTTTGAATTACGGCTCTTAATAAGCCATTTAAAATATATTAAATTTTCAAATATGTATAGTGCAAATTCAATAGCCAGTTATAAGATATCAAATGTGATATTATAGCAAACACAAAATAAATAATGAATTATTGAATGTGTTATTTCATTCGTGTGCTTGTGCACATGTTTCTAAATCAGTATGAAATGTGCAAATCGAGAAAGAAAAGAAATTTATTGAATTTTGTAATGGTTAAAATAATATCAAAGTCATCCAATCCAACCCAGAATTGCTCATATGGTCCATCTTAAGAACTATAACAAATAATTTTGAATGTAAATAATATTCAATCAATGTGCCAATATTCAGACTATTGTAATCATGAATCAAATCTACTTAATAACTTAATCATATTGCCAAAAATATCAATTGCAAGCACATAATTGCACATGATTCAACTAGGCGCGCCTTTTTTGCGCCTGGAGCCTAGAGTCTAGGCGTGCGCCTTTCTAACAGAGCTTGGCCTTGTGCTTTTTGAGGCGCAGGGGGTGAGTCTAGTTGAGCCTGAGCCTAGGCACGCGCCTAGGCGTGGTTTTAATAACACTGATATGGATAGTTATTTTTGATCCGATAATCCGATAACGGTTCGAATCTGATAACCGTTTACTTAACATAACAAACCAGATATGGATTTAGGCCGATCCGATCCGTTAAAGAACTTGATCCGCGAAACTACAACATAATATATTATATTTTAATCATTGTTAAAATAGATTGCTTTAGATCTAAGGCCATAAGGGATAATATAAAAATGATTCTCATGGTTCCCCGATCGAAACTCAGATTTTATTTTGGTCCTTCCGAATCCCCAGTTCAGAATCGACTGTTCTTATGTGGATTCGATGCTCAACGATATCACAACCATCCGATGTACTCCTGTCCACGATCTGAATTCTGATCCGAATCCGATCCGATCCGATCCGTACTGAAATGGATATGAATCGGGTTTTATGATCCGATGATCCGATAATGATCCGAATCCGATAACCCGCTTACTTAACGGATCGGATTTGGAAATAGCCTAATCTGATCCATTGACTGGTCATATGTCACATCCAACTGATTAACAAATTGAGTGATTTATCTATATGTTAATTGTTTTCTTTCTAGTAGTGGACTGTCATAGCATAATTAAATCATTGCATAACTAAATGAATTACTTTTATGTTGGCCATACTTTTTCATCTCTCTTCTATACCCTTCTTCCCTTTCATAGCTTCAGTTTAATTCAGTTTACATGGATCTCCAATGAATCAGATGTTTCATGATGATGACATAGACCGTCGTTCTTACCGCAAAAGGTACATTTCTTGAATGGTTCCATTATTTTTATCATCTCTTCGTTGGTCCTGATACTGCTAATGCTAGTTGTTATCTTTTTACTAGATACTCTAGGAGTGGATCTAGTGGAAGAAGAGAATACAATGGAAGAATTGCTTCTTATGAAGAACAAGTTCGTGCGGTGAAGAGAGCAGAGAAACTTCGAAGTAATATGAATTCTTGCCACCCTTCATTCGTTAAACCCATGGTTCGGTCACACGTGTCCAGTTGTTTTTGGCTTGTGAGTATATCCTTAATTACAATAAAATGCCTAATCGATATGATGAAGGTAATAGCTTATGTTTGTGTGTGTTTATGCTATCATTACCATAAGGGTCTACCTTCAAAGTTCTGCAAGGAGCACCTTCCTCCACATGAGCTGAAAATGGTATTAGAAGACGAGAAGGGTTTGGAATATGATGCCATCTACATTGGAAGCCGTACTGGTCTTAGTGGTGGGTGGAGAGGCTTTGCGATGGACCATAACTTGGAAGATGGGGATGTTTTGTTGTTTGAATTAAGTGAGCCAGACAAATTTAAGGTACTGCTGTTTTTTTTTTTTTTAATTTGGTTTTCAAGCTACATGGTTACTACTGCCATCATTGAGCTGGATACCAGCCCATTGGCCATGGATTGAGCGTCTCCGCCAACATCCACTAACAAAGGCCACACATGCACACACATATTGTTGATATTTGGAACATATGAAGAGTTGAAGACATAGATAACACACCACACATACACATTAGATAATACATTTATTTAGACTAAATGATTACTAGCGTGAGACCACATCGATAGGGCATGGCAGAAGGATAATACTCCAAATGTGATTCCAAGGATGCTGAACTCTCAATGTGACTCCAAATGCCAATCAAAGTTGAAAGTGAAGTTCAAAGGTCAACAAGAATCAAATCCATAATCAGGACTCCAAGGATGTTAGTACGAAGGAGATGCAACCATAGGAAAAAAAATATCAACATGATCAATCCAATCCAATAAGAGAACCAATCACTCTCAGTGTTAATGCCTCGCAGATGATCTTACTTGCACAATTTCACACGTGCAACTCTAAAGTCAAGGACTAAAGCTTGAAAATTGAACAACGAACACAAGAGAACTAAAAATCCAACAAATTGCTACACAAAAATGCATAAAACAGAACAAAGGAGAGGAAAAGAGATTCAAGATCAACTTCATGATTCTTAAGAAGCAATGAAACAATGAGGAAGAGCAGCGAATGCTAATGTCTAGTGTGATTGACATATGTTCAATGCTAGGAAGCATGGACACTTCCCTAGGCCCCTTGTACCCGTGTCGGACACCGACACTTGCCGGACACTCGTCAGACACGCATCGAACACGAATGTGCCGTGTCTCACGTGCTTCCGAGAGTCGGACACGATTGGACACTCGCCGAACACGGCATGTTGACGGGTTGTTCGATATAGGGTCGGGTCACAAGCTGTTGTGATTTAGTTTTGGCTTCAACCTTTATGATCCTTTGAAGTTATAACCTCTGAGGATCGGATAGGTTAAAGCCAAAATTAAATCGCAGCCGTTCTTTTGCATGCCATATGGGCCTGAGTGCGATTCACTTGTCAGACTGGTCGTAACGGGCGATTACGATTCAGTTTTGGCTTTTAACCTATCTGATCTTCTGAGGTTTCAGATAGGCTAAAGCCAAACCTGAAACACGGTTGTTCTTTTTCATGCCTTTTAGGGCTGTGTGCGATTCACCGATCGGGCTGGGTGTAACTAACAGTTACGATTCAGTATGCATTAAATTTTCATTTTAGTTGTTTTTTATAAGGTTTTTTTGGTTATTGAAATATATATGAATTATAAACACATAAAATATAAATAAAAAATATTAATTTATTTTGCCGTGTCCCTATCGTACCAGTGTCCTTTTTTTAGGATTTGTCGTGTCGGCGTACCCGTGTCGTGTCGTACCCGTGTCCCTGTATCAGTGTCAGTGCTTCTTAGGTTCAATGTGATGGATAGTGAAAAGTGGAAACTCATAATTTTCTTTACGAACTTTCTTTATAGATTTGTTGCATTACTGAACCTGTAGGGCCCATGCTCAGCCTTGCAAGTTATTTTGGTTGGTTAATTAAGAACATATCGAAGTGAGAACGTAAGACTATAAGAGAACAACAAATCCATCAAATTGCAAAGGAGAGGAAAAGAGATTCAAAATCAAATTCATGATTCCTAAGAAGCAATAAAACAATGAGGAAGAGCATCGAATGCTAATGTCAAGTGCAGTGTTGCCAAGGTAGCCTGGCCCTGGCGATGCCTAGGCAGCCAGGACTGCCTAGGTGAGGTGTGGCCTAGGAGGTGCCAATGAGAGACCCAAGCGACAATTTTTTTTTAATATTAAAAATTATATATATGAGAAATATTCATATTTGAACAGATAATAAGCATAATATCGTCAAAAACTTCATGTGAAATTAATCAAACAACTGAACTCAAACATTCTTATCCAAAAAGAATATTTATGTCATCATTGTCATACTAAATCATTGAAATGTGAATACGCAAAACCATGTATGTCATGCATCATCAACATGTAGCAATCAATTAATCAAATTATGTTATTATTAGAAAGTCTTAATATAGATATAAGTTAGAACATTAAAAACCCTAGGTCTCTAACATTTATTAGGAAACAAATCAAGCATAATAAACAAATCCTAACAATTTAGCACAACTCTAAAATTGGAGAAATAAAAGCACTAGAGAGGATAAATCACTTGTATAAAGAAAGATAATTCAAGAGAACAAAAAAATCCAAAATCAAACAATAACATTAACCCTAGTAAACAAAACGTGTTATAAATTCTAAATTAGGACATATAGGTAGATAGGTAAGAAGAAAGACAAAGATAATGATAGTTAAGTAAACGATTCATGCGTACATAGAACAAGGAAACAAAAATAAAGGAGAAAAGCAAAAAAAAAATCCTTTTTTATAGGTCACCCGCCTAGGTGACCAGACCCAAAAAGGCCTCCGCTGTTGCCTAGGCGACGCCTTGACAACACTGGTCTAGTGCAGTGTTATCAAAATCGTCGACTTTTTGAAAAATTTGTGTTTTAATCGTGACTTATTCCCCAAACATTTGTTACGGGAATAAGTCGCGATTTTTTAAAAAAGAAGCGATTTTCTTAAAAAATCGTGAATTACGCGTATTAATCACAAATTACACGTTTTTTCCCTTTTTTTTCCCCGATTTTTGCTAAAAAAAAATGTTAGAATACATATATCTAATTATTACCTAATTTACTGATTTTTTCCCTATTTTTCTGATTTTTTTCCTTTTTTTCCAATTTTCTTCCTTTCCCGACTTCCAACTTGGAAACATTGGTCTAGTGTGATTGACATATGTCCAATGGGATGGATAGTGGCAACTCATAATTTTCTTTACAAACTCTCTTTACAGATTTGTTGCAATAATGAGCCTGCATGGTCCATGGCCCATGCTCAGCCTTGTAAGTTATTTTGGTTGGTTAGTTAAGATCATATCGATGTGATTTCCAGATGTTCGGTAATATTTTCTTTGGGTCACTTGCATAGTCACGTATGACATTGCACCTATGTGCGTTCTGCGGCTTGTGCCTACTCTTAGGCAGACCATGTTAATATCAGTTCGATACACCATGTTTAAAATTTTTCCCGAAATGAAACCTTTCACTAGAACGGATCATGTGTTAGATGATGTAGTTGCCATGAACCGTGATCTCACATCGACCATTAGAGGCGCAGAAAGCTGGACTCCTACCTCAGCGGATCAAACCATGCTTCGACTGTTATTCTGAGATAATCTTCGCCTGACTGGATTGCCACTGAGGATCAGATCGAGAACTCGTCTTCATAAGTATATCCAAGATTTGTGCCAACATGTCACGACATTTACAACACGATCATTGAAAACCTAACGAAGCCACATGTTCCTTAGCCTTGCGTGCATCCCTGTTTGTTTGCTTCCAAAGCCTTGCGACCGCCATGTATGCTAACTGCTGAGGCTTTGTTGTATCACCACAGATCTACATCATCAAAGCAATAGAGGAGCAGCCAAGTCACGATGACGAGGAGAGCATCGATGACGCGGATATTAAAGACACCACCAGATCGGCAAAAAAGGAGGGATCGACGGCGGAGGACGACCTGTCTGTTCCTCGAATTCCCTCTCCAGGAACTGGATCCACAAGGCGAAGTAAAAGAATGGCAAAACGAAGCCCGTTCGCCTGAAGCTGAATGTACTGCTTAACTGCCTGTTGCTCTCTCATCATGTCACACCATTTTGGCTCCCTTTTGTTGGTCTGACCACTTCGAAACTGAGAAACGGCTTTAGAAGTTGCAGAGGCAGCTTGATATTATTACACATTATATGTAGGTGTATTTATAAGCGTAAATTGGTAAGAACATATATTGTTTCGTCAAAACTCGCTCGAGACGGCCTTTAGAGCCTGTGGCGTATTAAGCATCACATACATTCGTCTACATGAGTACGAATTAATCCGTATTCTTCTATGCGAAACATATCTTATGGGCCATTTTTTATTCCATTGATCTCTTGAGGTTTTATCGTCAAAATTGTTTTTTGCAGCAATTTTTTCTTCCAATTTTACTTATATATATGAGAATGTATCGAAGTATCATGATTTTTTTTTGAAGGGACCACCATAGTGATCTATACATCACCGGTTAGTGCACCGGCACAAGGTAGACCAAGGATCGAAACTCGTCATAGGTGGTAGTGAAATGCCTTGATTTTTAATAACCACTATAGGCGTGGAAAAGTGATGAGGCGAAGACATGCTGCTATTTTTTGTCCATTGGAACGTACGAGATTACAAGCCGCTGCTCCGGGGTTGGGAGTGCAGTTGAGAGATCATGGGATTGTGGAAGAGATCATCTTTGGCCCTCTGATCCCACTATCTCCATTGGGAATCTTCTGGGAGAGTTTTAGATAGTGTGCCCAAGGGGTGTTACGATGATTTTGGGGTTTGGAGAGAGAGAGAGAGAGAGAGAGAGAGAGAGAGAGAGAGAGAGAGAGAGAGAGAGAGAGAGAGAGAGAGAGAGAGAGAGAGAGAGAGAGAGAGAGAGAGAGAGAGAGAGAGAGAGAGAGAGAGAGAGAGAGAGAGAGAGAGAGAGGACTTGGAGTCGATTTTTTTTCTTTGATCTTCCTCTGGTGTTGCTTTGGCTTAGCTTTGCTTTGCTTCAACTTGGCTTCTACTTTTCTTTGGCTTTGGTGCTTGAACGTTGAAGAAGAGACGTACAGTGTTTCTCGATCCTTCAGATCTTTGTGTGTTATCGGCTAGGACCTGCATTGCTTTGCTAGTTGCTTTTTGTGTTATTTGGCCTTTACACATGCTTGGCTTCTGCTTTGTTTTGGTTTCGACTTTGGCTTTAGCTTGACTTTGCTTTACTTAAACTTGGCTTCCTCTTTGCTTTGGGCTTAACGCTTGAATGTTGAAGAAGAGAGACATGCGATGCTTTCCAATCCTTTCGGGCTTCATACGTTTTTGGTTAGGATTTGCATTACTTTGCTTGTCATTCTTCGTGTTATTTGGCTTTGGCACGTGCTTTTCTTCGGCTTTGATTTGATGGCTACTGGTGTAGGGTCTCTGGTTTAATTTGAGCGGCGATCGGTGTAGGGTCTCTGGCTTGATTTGAGTGGCGATTAGTGTACGGTCTCTGGGTCTTTTTCCTCTCCTTGCTTTCTTCCTCATGTGAGGATCGAAATTTTGATTTAAGCAGAGACTAGGACAGTCTCAACGAATTTCTTCTTCGATCTTTCTTCTTTTTTCGCTGATCGAAGTTTTGATCTTCAAGTACTTTCGGATCTAACTGAAGATATTATTTATGGTTGAATAGGAATTCACAAGTGTGTTTTCAGAGAGATGTTCCCATGAACCTTCAGAGATCTTCGAGATTAGAGGTGGCAATGGGTCAGGTCGTGTTGTGTTTGTGTCGTGTCTAGTGTTGTGTCGTGTCCAAAACCCTCAGACCCGGACCCGACCCGTTTAACTAATCGTGTCTAGATCCTAAACCCGTACCCGACCCGCTAATAAACGGGTAGACCCGATAAAACCCGTTTACCACTCGGGTCTATTCACTTGACTCGATCCGACCCAATCCGACTCGACCCGACCTGGCCCGAAAGACCCGCTGGTATTATATATTATAGTATCAGATTGCGGGTAGACCTGACCCGACATGTTGAATACTAAACGGGTCTTCCCAGGTCTACCGTGTCCAAACCCTAAACCTAGACCCGACCCGTTTATTAAACGGGTCTATCGTGTCGACCCGTTTACGACCCGAACCCATTTAGCCCTGACCCAGACCCGCTAACTTCGTGTCGGGTCGTGTCAGGTCCGAAATTGCCAGCCCTACTCGAGATCTTGAAGTATGGGAGAGCGTCTTCTTTTCGACATCATTTTCTTTCTGAATTTCTCCATATCTTTTTCTTCCTCTTGCCCTCTTACTTATAAGTGAGGAAAAATGGTTAGGGAGCGTTTTTATATTTCTGCACCCTCTCTCTCTCTCTCTCTCTCTCTCTCTCTCTCTCTCTCACAGAACTACCATGATTTTTTTCTCTTATTTTCCTCGGGCAGTCATGGCCTTGAATTGATTTTGGGCCATTTTATTTATGGTTTGAGCCTATTTTGTGCACTTTAGTCATTGATGGTCGGGGTTCGTATTCTAGCTGTTGAATTGTTGGGTTCGACGCGGATCCACGTGTGGGTAGACGTTCGCGCGTCGTCTTCCTTTTCTTTTATTTTCTTGTCTTTTCTTTCCTTTTCTTTTTCTTTCCTTTCCTTTTTTTTTTTCGATCGGCCCTGCTTGTTATTGGGGTTGGCCGACCAGGGTACCAGGGCTGGACGACCTTTGTGTTTTGGCTAGTTGGTCGGCCAAGGTGCTTGGTCTGGCTGGCCAGCCCTAGTGTCGGGGCTGGCCAAGTTTTTCGTCTGGAGTTTTGTTTGCACTTTAACTTTCTGTTGTATCTTTCGGAGAGTTTAAGTGCCTTCGACACACGTGCATCGATGAGCAAGTCTCATTTTCTGATCGTTGAGATGTCGGAATGTCAGACTTCTTTCTTTTTATTTTCTTAAACTTACCCCCCCCCCCCCCCCCCCCCCCCCCCCCCACACACACACACACACACACACACACACACACACACACACTCTTTCCTAAAAATTAATGACACCAAACCGCTAATTTATGAAAATGCCCACCATCTTTTTTACCATTTACTGGTCCTTTAGCACATGACATGTTGACATAGCAGTGTGGGCCCAGTGGGATAGTAGGCTTGACTCGCTCGCTACATGTGTAGTGAGGTTTGGTAAAAATTTTAGATTGACAAAATGGTGGGAGTCTGCTTGAGCTTCAACTGAGGGTATCTTTCCCCTTTCCCCATTGTAGCGAAGGAGGGGAGAGTACGGAACCATTGCAAATGCTCTAAGAGCATCCAGAATGGGCTAGCTATCCCACTAGCTTGGCCTTTTTAGCTAGTGAAATGGTTAAAATTAGGGGTGGGGCATGGGCGCGCAGGTTGGGCGGATTGAAGGGTCTGCCCATGTCTAACCCGACCCACACACATCTCAACCCATCCGTGGAGCCCGGTGAACCCGTGGAAGCTCAACCCATGCTTACCCATGTCAGGTTGCCCAATTTGCAAAAAAATGGATGGGTTGGTTGAATTGGACGGGTTTAATTTGATTACAATAAATAGAAATACTTGATCTCTTAAAACTAAAACAAGAAAAAAAAAGCAAGTTATTCTATTAACCACCACTAAAAAAAAATAATAATCAGCAAACCTCTCTCTCTCTCTCTCTCTCTATAAAACATCCATCGAATGGCTGTGGTGATGGATCAACAACAGCAACACCACAAGCATGTATGCCATTGTACTTGTCTTGTGACGACCAAGATCCAATAGGCCAAGAGCCAAGGCTTCTGAGGCTGTGATGCCAAGATGGATGAAGTGAGGTAAGGTATCCAAGGCCACCGAGTTAGTCCCACATCGCCTGGAGAGAATGGTACCTTGAGCTACTTATATAATTTTCTCTTCCAAACATAGAAGACACGTTTTAAAACTGTGTGTCGTTTCGGATATCATAAGAACTCCGTAGTTAAACATGCACATGCTCGGACGAGAGTAATACTAGGATGGGTGACCTCTTAGGAAGTCCTCATGCAGGCATGGGTAAAGTGGACGATATCTTGTGTGTTTGGGGCGGATGTTACACGCGTACTCAGTTTCTTTGAGTTCCTCGGGTTGGGAAAGATGACGCCCAAACCCGTCCAAATTGAAATCGGGTTGATCTTTTTTTGTCTAAATCGTCCAAGTTTTTAACCAGCCTATGTTTGTCCATTGTTTGGATTGGGTGGGTCAGTTTCGGGTCAGACCCGCCCAAGTCCCACCCCTACTTAAAATGGACTACAGTGGGCTAGCTACTCCACTAGCTAAATATTCCGATCAGTATCCCACTAGCTACGTCTAGCTATCCAAGAATCGAATTGACTGCTGGACCCCACAACATAATTGTTGCTGATGTCAGCATGAGTTGGAAGCAACTACAATCTAATGAATCTCCTTGAGAGAGAGAAAGGTTGACCACCAACCATTGGGTTTAAATCCAATGGATCAACTGAAGTGTTGGGTTTTGGCTTACAAAAGCCAATGCCCAGACATGATTGTGCACACGACTTCATCAGGTCGTGCGCACGACTTCTGTAGAAGTCATGCGAACAGTGAACCAAAAAGAAAAAAAAAGATGAGCAAACCATAAGTGTAATACCCGGTGTTTTAGAGTTGGTTTTTGCTAAGGGTAACTATGATTTATTGATGTTGGTATATGCTAATATTTGCTTGGGTTAATTTCATCTTAATTGGTAATGTGTTTGGAATATGCATCGTTGTGGATTGAGTTGGACAGGACCATGTTTCTTGAGTTCGAGTCGCTAGGTGACATTGTGATGGCAGTATGATAGTCTTATATGTGTGTGTATGTGTGCACGGAAATGCATGCAGGTGTTAAGCATACGCGAGAGCACACATACTACTATTAATTTTAATTAATTGTTTGTAAATCGCTGACCAGAATTTGTCCTTGTAGCAACCCATCAACGAGCGACACAAGTTGTGGGACCCAACCGTTCGTTCGATCTAGGGCCGATAGATTGCCCCAAGTATCGATCCAACTCAATCGAGTCCTGTCGATTCATGAGTCCCTAAGTTGCTGCTCGTTTGGCCACTCATGTTCCCCTCTCTTTCTTGACCGTTGGATAAAAGATCTAGTGCATTTGCCACCTTGCACTTCCCCCTAGCCGTTCGATTTTAATCCAAGGAAACCCCCAATGTCTTTAACCTCAACCTTCAATTTCTATCTGACGCACCAAGACTCCCAACACAAAACCCTTGCTCACCCCACCAAACACCAATAGTGCACAAAAAAAGAAGAAGAGAAGAATGCCAAAAACCATGCAGCATACCCAAGCTAGCCATCCATTTTGTCAAAAGCCCTCATGTCTCATAAATGCTCTACCACCTTTTTCTTCCCCTATTCTCAATAGCCTTTGAAACCCAAGCCACCTGATCAAACCACAACCACCATTATCAACCACATGTCTAATCCCGTTAAATGCTTGGCCGCAGCTTTTGAAATCCCACCATTGGATCAAATAAAATCTGATCAACCACCCTCAACTCCCGTGTCTTACTCCCCGTGTCTCCCGTGTCCCTTCCCATCTAAATTTCTTTTTAAAAGACACCCAGCTCCTTTTCTTATCCTTGCACAAGGCAGAGGCCCAAGCCCTTGTCCCCTCCTACCATTCCTTCTTCTCCATTTCGGTTGTGCATGGCGAGCTAGCACGGAGGAGGATCAACAAGAAGGAGGAAAAACACCACCACAGGTGAAAGTCCCCACTCTCTTCTTCCCTAGCTCCTCTCTCATTCTCCTTCTGGTATTCCCCTCTTAAACTTCTCTCTAAATTTTTTCCCATTCGTCTCCTTTAGTGGCTGCTGTTTGTAGCTACAGTGGCAGCCTCTACAAACCTCAAGATTAGCCCTCATGGCCAGTCTTTAAATCCTTTGGGGCTGCTGATTTTCTGCACCCTTATGACCCTATAGTAAGAACCAATGTTCCCTTTGGTGCTGCTGTTTATAGCTGACCTATAGCACCCAAAAAGTGCCCCCATCTTCCCTAGCATTGCTGTTGTCAAAAAAAAAAAAAATAATAATAATAATTGGTCAAGCTTGAGGCACTTTGTGCCTCTCCATGCTGCTGCAACATTTCAGCAATACAACCCATAAGTGGCCGCAAATACTTCCTTTAATAGTTGTTGTTTGCAGGTTCAATAGCAGCCATAGTAACCCCTAGAACACCCTACATTCCCTCTCCTAGTAGTACTGATTTTTCAATCCAACAATGACCAGGTGAGTCCTCCTTCTCCCTCCTTGGTTAATGCTATGTTGCACCCCAAATAGGGCCAATTTGACCCCTTTCTTCCCTCATACTGTTGCGGATTGAAGCCATTAAGACCGCTCTAATTCAACCCTTGAATCGAACCCTTTTGGCTCGCTCCTTGCTATCAGTGCCGCTGCAGAATTTCAGCGGCATGACCTCAGCATAGGTCATCCAAAATAATATTCTTCTTTTTCCTTTCGGCAATCGGTTAAGTATACCCACCAGCATATGGTTGTGGCCCGGAAAGGGTTATTTTAGAAATTAATGGTTGTAACCGTCGTCCCTTGTGTGCAATTGTGCATCATCGAGTGGTCCTCGACCTAACTTCCCAACCCTAGGATCTGACTAGGCGATGCATATTTTTCTAGTAAATAAATTATTGTCAATCCGAGCTTAGGCTCGTAAGACTCTTTAAATCATTGGTGTACCTGTCATCATAACTGCACATAAGCTTGAGATTTTATCGGGTGGATGACGAAATCGAATCTGACCTTGCCCAAACATCCTCTTAAAATGGATAGATGGTAATATATGGAGGTGTGCAACTTGTTAAACCTTGACCGTGACGATCCAACCGGAGGCGGAGCGGAGGTTAACTAGCGGGAGTTCGTGTTCGCCAACCAGGTGACACAGCACGCTTTCTTTAATAATTAATAATGATGATATATAAATTAAGGGTAGGCGTCCATAATGCTGCATGCGGGTCCCGCCGGACGTCGTCGCATGTGGTCGAGTGGACCCCGCCTTGCATGCGGAGTTGCGAGTCCGACGACGCATGCATAAAAAGTTAATAATTTAATAATAACTATTCTATTGCTTGCATGGACACCATAGATAGGTATTCCCTTAAAATGAATAAATAAATGATTAAAGAATTATCGGGACCCACCCTCCTGAGAGGAGTGTGGCAACCCTAATACACGGGTTCCCGAGCGATAGTACTATGTTGTTTTCTTCTATGTAATGCTGGGTGGTAAGAGAGTGCGAAACCCGGGGTAAACCATTAAAAAAGGGTTAATCACTGTATAGTTCCTTTAATGCAATGTGATATGTTAATTGTTGAAAATCTACCTGGTTAGAGGGTAGGGACCCCGTGCGCGCAAGGGCAGTGAACCACCCTACGCGTACAGCCGAAGTTAAATAGGTTAGGGGTCACGGGCAAGGGTTGTGGTAAACCCAATAGGAGGTGCCCTCGAGTAGGGATTGGCCTAGCAATCCTGTCCCGGGGAGTTGAAGTCCCCATAGTAAAGCAAGTTGGGCGGTAGAGCTCCACCGTGAAAGACGGAAAACCCCTTATGATCATCTGGGTGTTAGTGCATGGATTTGGTGGATGCACGGTGAGAGAGTTGGCCCTCTATATCGAAATAAAAGGCCCTATAGTAATGCCAACCGGAGGCAGGTTGAACAAATATCCGAGGTTCACATCTGAGTGTGTGTTTGTCTCTTTATTAAATTAGAATTGTATAACTGTTTACACGATAACCTAGTGATAGTAGGATTTGCATGAGAATGTAGAAATTGTATGGACACATAGGACGTGATTGAGAACATAGTTTAACAATTAAGTTAATCAGTAAATTGTCTTAAAAAGCGAGCATTGTTAATTATTAAAACTGTTAGTTTGTCACTAGCCATTAATTTGGCTAATCTTCCAAATGTATTTTTGGGGGCTACTCATTCCCACGAGTAGACTCTCCTGCAGGAACGGAGGCACAAGAGTAGCAGTAGGAGTCCAGTAGTTAGCTTAGGGTAGCAACTTAGCAGTGGTTCTGTTTCGTTCGATATAATCGTAATGTATTGGAATAAGAACATCTAAGTTTGTTAGTTTAAATTAGTGCTCTGTGATTGCTAATGGTGATGATCCAGTTGAATCTTTTGGGTAGGCATCTCCTCAAGGCCCCAGGCCTAGGTTAGATCAGAATGAAAATATAAGAAAAGAAATGACCTAATTGACTAGCCCAGTAGATAGGACCTCTAAGCCAGTACATCGAGTGCAAGGGAGTGGGCGAGGCTACTTGGCTCGCCGTTGGAGGCTTGAGCCTCGTTCTCTGTTGACAAACCTCCCTCTCTCTGTTTTAATTATTTATATATAAAAAATGTATGTTTTATAAATTCAAGTTTAAAACTTCTTTCTATTTATGAGTGAGTAAAATGAAAGCCCGGTGAGAATCTTAAACGGCATAATTAAATGATTTGATCCCAAAATCCCCTTTTTCCCACCTCACACCCTAGGAGTTGATTTTCAGATTTTTGGGGCGTGACAATAAAAGATTGTGCGCATGATCTGGGTTTGGCAACGATGGGGTCAGGTTGGACGGGATGAGGGTTCGAGTTGCTTTGGTTACAATTTGAGGTGGTTTTGGGTCTCCCTATAGTATGTGCTTGCTCTTCTATTCAAGGGAAGCAATGGTGGCTTTAGGGGTAGGTCAAGAACTTGTGAGAATCATCGATGACGGCTATATGGTGATCGAAGATCGTCTACAAGAAGGGAAAGTCGCAGGGGGAAATGAACGATCTGGGGGGGGGGGGGGGTCGCTCCGGGCTAACTCTTGAAGTTTCAAGGCCGCAATGACACAGTAAATGGTTCTTCTCGATAGAGGTTTGAGATTGAATGGACTAGGAGAGAACATAAACCCGATCTAGGCTTTACCGTGTAGAGAGGGGAGAGTCAAAGAAAAGTAGAGAGGAAGAAAGAAGGAGAAGGGGATGAGAAGAAGAAGATGAAAGGAGGAGGATACGATGTGCGGATCTTGTCCAAGTTCTTCGGTGCGTCTATCGGAGAGGAAAGACAGAGGATACAGTGTGCGGATCTTCTCCGAGTTTTTCGATGTGACTATCTAGATTTCTCCTTCTGGGTACTTCCATCTCTTGGTGATTCTTCAATAACTTTGTATATCTCTCGGTAGCGGGTGGTTCCCTACTTTGTGTATGTGTGATATGTGAGAGGAGCAAGATTAGAGTTAGCAAGGTACAACAAACGGAGACCACTGCTCGGTGTAATTCTTACTAGCGATAAATCCAAGTCATTGATTGCTTGTGAATCCGTGGTGTTGCTTCATTGTATTTGTATGTACATCGTATCCTCTGTATGCGTTGTGCGATCTCTATAGGGCTTCGAACCTCAAACCTCAAGCACAGTACTGGAAGCTTTCGCTGGTACAGGGAATCGATGTTGCGAGTCGATTTCCCAACATGAAGTAGCTGTTGGAATAGGATGGGGTCCACTAGTCAACGGATAGCTAAATCAAATAGCTAGCTCGCTATGTACATCTCATTTTGGGTGATTCTTTATTCCCATTTGCCTCTGTATTAATTATTAGAATATATTCTCTAACTAAAAAATCAGTTAGTCCGTTGTGGAATGTGCATTCTCCAAGGCGAAGATGGCATTTTTGTTATTTGAAAGAAAAGTGGGGGCGTTCGTAAAGAACAAATATTTCCCTCCAAGCAGGGATAGCTCTCTACAAAGCCTTTTCCATGTGAGCCCAACACCTCCTTTAATGCATGTGGTGGGCCCGCGTGAAATAAACCGACAGTTAGAGTTTTTTATTTTTCTCCGTTCACCGGCAGTGGGACATGATCTTATCCCTGCTTGACACGTCAGCGGTTGAGTCCATGTTCCGGCATGAACTTTATCAGAGAAGCTGGACAGAGAGAGCAGTTGCTACGGTCGAGGCAGTGTGTACTTTCGTCGGGAACCACACGCTTTTGTTTGAATAAAATATAAAATAAATAAATATTATAACATTTAATCGGCCGATAAAAGACACGAAAGAAGGGCTTTACATGATTACTTCGGCCTTGAGTTCCGTGCGACAAACTGTTCGCATCATTCCCTGTTTGCTGTGTCCTTTCCACTGCATCCAACCTTTTTCTCCAACCCTACATTATAGCAAACTCACTATTTAAAATTTCGACCACCTTGGTGGCTAACTTGAATGCCCTCCATTGTCTCATCTAAACAATTCGTCTATGTTGGTCAAGGTCTTGACATCCAAGTCATCTTAGGTGTTTTACTGTAGCAGCTACAGTACCACTGCCCCCCTCTCTCTCTCTCTCTCTCTCTTAAAACAAGTTGTTCGAAGTTGGGTGGGTTGATGTCCCTCCGGCGTTGCCAGGGGTATGCACTAGTATAATAGAGAGCAAACCCTCGATTACTATAGCAATATCAGTCGAATAACGTAGTACAAGCGGGCATATGAGATTTACATATAACCTATTCAATTAATTGTTAGGATTGGTATGTTTTACATGTCAATTCTTGCATGCCCGACACTTGATTAAGTTCTCGTTACTAAAGTTTATATATTAGTGTGAAAGAGATGCATAAGCTCACTAAGTTCGTTTAATATGGTTGAAGTAACTCATGTATGTGGATGAGATCACATATAGCAAATATGTAATTACCATATATATATATATATTTATACATATTCGCAGTCGGTCGCTAGACTGGATATTGCATTGAGTCATGAAAATTATATTTTTACCCCTTAATTCACTATTACATTATCATTGGTCTTCTACGTAAAACTGTTATAATGCATGTAAAACATAATATTTTCTTTTCATCATTGCATAACATATTTTCATGCGAACACATCAACATATTACCTTGCATTCATACATTACTTGTATGAAAAGTATAAAGCTAGCTTGATTATCAATTATTCTTTTACCGCTTTTCACTATAAGGAACTGATGGGCATCATTTTATATCTATTTCGCAGTAAATGAGACTCACGTCCTCAAAGCGCGTAGCTATAGTGAAGCATGACTATACAGTGGGCATCATCACAATGATTTGGTAGCTGACTTATAACACACGCTAATGATCGACAAACGGAATAACTAGCATGGAAGAAGCTACAAATTATCGGAACTCGCAAAGGATGCTCTTGGCAAGGCCGACACACACACAGCTCAAAAATAAGCTCAAGCATTAAAAGAACATGACTCAGGCACAATGAGCTGGCTTCAAACCTTGGTAAGTAGTGCATCCCGATTAGCCACTTTTTCTCTCTCCTCTACTTCCTCCTTTCTCTCCCAACCCCAGTTGTAACCGAAACCGCTACCCTATCTTTTTCTCTTTCTTTCTCTCTCTCTCTCTCTCTCTTAATTGCATTCTGAAACCCATGGATGTCCAGCTTTCTGTCTTTGAATCTTTATTTAGCCCTTTCCGTAACAATCCATCGCATCCACCCATGCAATGCATGGCTTGGGCAAACTCCTCACGATTCCCTCGCACTCGTACTCCGCGCACTCGATCCTCTACCAATCCTGCATGTACCTGTGCGTGATCTTGATCTCTTACATATCTGTCTTAAAAAATCTGATCACACTCCCTATTTTCTCGCTCTATCTTTTCTTAAATGTCCAACAAATAACTACCATTTTTGCATGCCCAGCTATACTCAACTCCCCCTTGCAATTTCCCCATATCTCTTCCCTTATTCGGCGACCCGATCGCAGCGATCCTCGTCCCTCTCTCTCTCTCTTCTCCCATCTGATCCTCTCTTTTATCTCTTTCCTATTCTACCTAACTACACTTGATTCTTTCCTTTATTCTCTCTCTATCTATATCCTTAAACAACCTTCAATTTCCTACCCCATACACGATCGCCCTCTCTCTCTAAACTCGAGTCGAGTGCGACTCTTCCTAAAAATCCTACAATTTTTTCTAGTTTCTCTCACATGATCTCCTCAATTGGGATTCGGGTGATACTTTAAAACTCCAATATTGAATAATTAACTATGATGTCAAATGTCATAATTTTCTTATCGAATTTTTATTATATAAATTTTCACAATTGAACTAGTTTTACTACTTCACTATAAGAAGGATTATGTTCTTGATATTGGGAGGATATTAAAAATGAAATTAGATAAAGTGAACTTTAACTCTAAATCTTCCGCTTGAGATGATAAAACTTCCAATCTCAAGTGTAGATAAAAGATAGTAATATTGCAAGAGAAGTTGACTCCGAATTATGGTTTATCAATCCCTCTCCTAGGTGGAATTTTCTTCTAGTTTATTTTAAATTTGAATATTTAGTTTTCTAATTTTACTTTCTAAAACAAATCATTTTCAAAATGATAAAAAAGTCCAAACTCTCTTAAATTCAATCTAGCTTCACTTGTGGTTTCTCTTTCTTTGGCATCGCACTTACGTATGGTTCGATCCTTTATGTGCCCTTTACTTTCTAAATTCTCTAAATTTATTTGCAGGTACTAGTTTTGATAATACTTTACTACAACGACTAAGCATAAAAGCTGTTAATCAAATGGCGCCGTTGCCAACATAAGGAGTCTCAAGAGGATTCACATCTGAGCTAGGCTAATGCCATGAAGATGAAGCAGTAACAGAGTTGAGCAGTGTAGTTGAACAACCAGGTAAGTCTTTTAATTTCTCTGTATTTTATTTTCACTAGCTGCTTATAATCAGAAATCAAAAACTGCAAATTATTAATATGCAAACACTAACCCCCCTAGATAAGAACAGAAAAAAAAACAATCGCATTCAACCTTGCAAAGTTGTCACCGACTCAGCACATACGACTCTTAAAGTTGTATGTGTCTCAAGCGTGGGGTGTACAATCAGCTTTGCATTGTTAGAAACCATTTTTCTAGGGTGCAACAGGGTATGCATTGAATTGCTTGAAAAAAATGAGATCTCATTACTCGTTCTTTATCAGTTGTTAAGTAAAATTTCTTCAATTGCTATCTTGTTTGATGTATTGTGCATTAAGAATAAACTCATTTTTGCATTAAATCATCTTAAGAGCACTACCCAAACAATATAAGGTTGGGATTTCATCACCCATCCATGGACCAAAAATCATCACCTTTACATCCAACGCAACCTCAATCAAATTTAAAATTCATTAGATGTTGGCCTTTGGGTTTCTCGAGCTCAATAGGCTCTTGGAAAAGAAGCCTCAGACTTTGTCTTTGAGTGCCAAGGCTGCTCCTTGAGCCGAGACGGTGTTGACGACACGGACTTTGTCAGGTGCCGAGGCGACGAAGCCTGCCTCGGACTTTGTCTTCGAGTGCCAAGGCTGTCTCTTTGGGCCAAGACGGTGTTGACGTCTCAGAATTTGTCAGGTGCCGAGGCAGCGAAGCCTGTCTCGAATTTTGTCTTTGAGTTCCAAGGCTGTCTCCTTGGGCTTATCGAGTGTCGAGGTGATGGTTGCCTCAGACTTTGACAAGTGCAAAGGCGGTGAAGCCTACCTCGGATTTTGTCTTCAAATGCCAAGTATTTCCTTGGGCTGAGACGGTACTGACGTCTCGGGTTTTGTCAAGTATCGAGGGGGGTACGTGATCGCACCTCAGTCGACCATGTTTTATCATCATTCGACTTCTTTGAGTGCCAAAAGCAGGGCCTTGGGTTTGTTTATTTGATGGAAGTTAGAATTCAGTTTACTCAACATAGTGCCTTAGTGTCGGTCGACTCAGGCGAAGCATCGTTTCGATTAGGCCAACGTTAGGACACGTTGTATTATACTGTTGCAGGTTAGTCAGTCGTGTTGCAACCCAAACCGAGCTAACTGTGGCAAGGCACGGGAGTATGTGTCCTTATGTGACAACAGGAGTATGAGCAACGCCAATGATTCAGAATACTTAGCGTAGTGTCTTTATATTAGTTGGACTTAAGCAAAGCACTGTTTCAGTCGAACCTACGTATGGGGCACGTAGCTTTGTACTGTTGCAGGCTAATTGACTGTGTCGCAATCCGAACCAAATTAATTGTGGCAAGGCACGGGAGCATGTGTCCTTATGTGACAATGAGAGCATATGCAATGCCAATGATTCGGAGTACTTAGTGTAGTGCCTTTGTATAAATTGGACTTAGACGAAGCATCGTTTCAATTGAACCTACCTCTAGGACACATAAGTTTGTACTGTTGCAGGTTAGTCGGCCATGTCGCAACCCGAACCGAGCTAACTGTGGCGAGACACAAGAGCACGTGTCCTTACATGAAAACGGGAGCATTTGCAGTGCCAATGATTCGGAGTGCTTAGCACAGTGTCTTTGTATCAGTACAACTTAGACAAAACACCGTTTTAGTCGAACCTACATCTGGGACACATAACTTTGTACTATTGCAGGTTAGTCGGTCGTGTCGCAACCCAAATCGAACTAATTGTAGCTTTGAATAGAATTTGAGATGGAACTTAATAGCCTTTTTCATAAAACTTGAAACAACTACCATTTTATTGATAGTCCGAGGATGGTTACATTTTATTGATACATTTTGAGATATGTTGCATTCCACGCTCTCGGAAGTCACTATCTTTCTAGCAAGATGAGTCGGTATGAACATTTTCTGCCCAATGACTCGATAATGTATGGTCATTCCCTGTTGTTTCTCAATAACTTACTCAACAAAGTATTAATACCAACTATACCATTTTCTTTTGTACCCCAAATCCCAACTAAACCTAAAACTTTGACTGCGTCGTCATCGGCAACAACAATGACAGTGGTAGCGAGGGGGTCATCGGCAACGGCTACGTCATCCTCATCTGCAGCGTCATCGGCAATGGCAACGATAGCAACAACAACGGGACTGTGGGTCATCGTCATCAGCAGCGCCAACAACTGCGGGGCTATGGCGTCATCGTCATCGACAACGATAGCGGGGGTCATCGTCAACTTGTATTTTCAATAGATGGTCCAACAAATGGATTCTGATTGGACCTATTCAATATTATATTATATTAAATATTATTTACCAAATGGTCGGGTTTCTAATTGGGTCGGGTTGCTCGAGTCCTCACTCAATCCCAACCCGAATTGAGGTCAGGTTGTACGTGTTTAATTGGGGTATAATAAAGGTGGGGCGGGCCATTTAACTAGGGTGTATTGAAGGTGGGGTGTAGGGGGAGCGGTATTTTTGGAACAGGAATGGGGTATGAAAAAAAAAGGGTTATTTAGATTTTGCCCCCCAAATTTTGCCTTGAATTAGACTTTACCCCCTATATTTTTATTAATTAGACTTTACCCTCCAAAACTAACTGTTCCTTCAGCTAACCCCCCAAAACTTTATTTCTTTTGAGTCAGCTCATCCTTTCTCTTAGAAGGTGAAACAATTAGTTTTGGGAGATAAAGTCTAATTAATGAAAATATGGGGGGTAACGTCTAATTCAAGGCAAAATTTGGGGGGTAAAGTCAAAATAACCCAAAAAAAAGGGAAATATTATTCATACCCCATAAATCTTTAATTAACCCCCATTTCCAACAAACTTGAATACACCCCATTTTTTTTTTCATACCCCATTCCTATCCCAAAAATACCCTTCCCCCTTACACCCCACCTTCAATACACCCCAGTTAAATGGCCCGCCCCAACTTGATTATACCCCAATCAAACACATACCCCCTTAAATATACCCCAATTATATACACTCTTGAATACACCCCACTCTTAAATAAACTCCATGCAGTTGGCTGATACTTGAAGGCACAAGTAGAGCTGCAACTTGGGCGGGCCAACCTGAACCCAACTCGAGTCCAACCCGAACCCAACCCGAATTTGGGCGGGCTAATCCGAGCCCAACCCAAATTATTTCTCCTCGACCCGACAGGACCCGACACGAAGTTAGATGGTCTGGGTCAAGGCTAAACGGGTTCAGGTCATAAACGGGTCGACACGATAGACCCGTTAATTAAACGGGTCGGGTCCGGGTTTAGGGTCTGGACACGGTAGACCCAGGAAGACCCGTTTAGTATTCAATAGGTCATGTCGGGTCGGGTCTACCAGCAATCCGATACTATAATATATAAAACCAGTGGGTCTTTCGGGTCAGGTCGGGTCAAGTCGGATTGGGTCGGATCAGGTCAACTGAATAGATCTGGGTGGTAAACGGGTCTTATCGGGTCTTATCGTGTCTACCTGTTTATTAGCGAGTCGGGTACGGGTTTAGGATCTAGACACGATTAGTTAAACGGGTCGGGTCCGGGTCTAGGGGTTTTGGACACGACACGAAACTAGACACGACACGACTCATTGCCACCCCTAGCTGCAACTTGGGCGGGCCAACCCGAACGCAACCCGACTTTGGACGGGTT
This sequence comes from Chamaelirium japonicum, assembly GCA_947650365.1. Classification (NCBI taxonomy): domain Eukaryota; kingdom Viridiplantae; phylum Streptophyta; class Magnoliopsida; order Liliales; family Melanthiaceae; genus Chamaelirium; species Chamaelirium japonicum. The sequence goes on along the minus strand of CANTAL010000073.1, from coordinate 519,503 downwards.
AACCCGAACCCACCCCGCACAACCCGACGGGTTGGGCGTGGGCTAAGTTTAAACGAACATTGGGTTGGGTTGGGGTACCAAAGACGCTGAGCAGGGGCTTTGGGGTTTGGGGTATAAAAAAAAAGGGCATTGTTGGTATTAAAGGATTGTTGAGTAAGTTATTGAGAAACGCAGGGGATACGGGGGCTAATTACAGATTTTTGGGGTATGAATAAAATTTCCCAAAAAAAAACGGGGTGTATTCAAGTATGTTGGAAATGGGGGCTAATTACAGATTTTTGAGGTATGAATAAAATTTTCCAAAAAAAAACACGCACTCTTAAGCCTCCTTGTTGGCCCTCTGTTGACGTCCGGTCAAAATCAACCGTCTTCCCCGTCCGATCGGTGGACTCTAACGGTAAAGTCGCATCAAACGGCCGATATGTGTTCTTCCTGTACACTCCCCGACACACACGATGGCCTCCCCGTGAATACTATAGTCGAACGAGGGTATTGTGGTCATTGAGCTTCTCTACATTATATTCCCTCCTCCATTACCGCTCTCGCCTTTTCAGTTTCTTTTCAGACAGCGGTGATGGTGAGGAGTGAGAGGCTGCAGGCGATGGCGGTGGTCTCAGAGAGCTCTTTCCCCTCCCCCTTCACCACCAAGCTCTCCCACTCCCCCCGCTTCTGCAACTCCGGCAACAAGAGGTGACGCGATTCTCCTCCAATTTCTCACCAATCTGTAGGCTTCAGATCGAATCGAGCTGTGTCGTTGATCTCTTCGGTTGCTACCCAAGTCTTTTTTTTCTTTGAATTTGATGCCATGTAGTGTTTAGGAACCGATTCCCAAATTTTTAGTAATGGTCGAGAAAATGCATGCGCTTTGATTGCTATTTCAAATCCTCATTGTTCTTAATGGGAATCGATGCCCGTAGCATGAATCGCGTGATCTTGGGCTCTGATCGTGATAGTTCGGTGAAGGAAAATGACTGGGAAATGGAAGTACCAGCACCCATCTCGGCACCCCCTCATCACAAGGATGAGCCCCGCCCTGCTGTGCGAGTGTCAGTGAGAGGTGCGAGATGGGTTGTCTGACGTAGCCAATCTCAGCACTGCTCTCTCTTTTTTAAGTTTTACTGTAATGGGTTCGAGTGATTATGATCATTTTCAAGAGCCCTTTATGGGCTGGCTAAATTTTTTATTTTATTTTTGGTGAAGAGCTTATAATCTGATTTCAAGAACTTGTGGAGTAAGAAATATTGGCATTCATGTGATTCAAATTTCGGAACAACGTGATCGGCATATGTGCAGGATCTTCTCGGATGTCGCTGGAGATATAACAATTTACGTGGATGGGCATTCATTTCTATTGCACAAGGTAATTTTCCAACCGTGTGATTCAGAAAATCGACCGCGCCCAAAATATTTTATTGTATTTTGGTTTCTATAGATTTATTGGAGGCATTATAGACAAGAATGAATAGTGATGGGTGGGCTTAGCATTGTTAGGGAAGCAATGAAGTGTGAAATGAGCACATTAGGTTCCTTTATGGGATGTAATGCTTTGAATTGTTTCTTTATGGGATGGGATATAATGCTTTGAAGTAGAAAAACCAATCGGTCGGCCATAAGGTATGATCAGTTGACTTGACCCCGACATGGGAAAACATCGTTGCAAGTAAATCCAATCGGTCTCCCAGAACGTACCTCTCTTGTACAGCAAAACCGATCAGTCGGATAGGACCCGCCGACCAATCGGACAGTAAGGGGGTGTTTGGCATCATTCCGGAACAATCTATTTCCATTCCGAATTCCATGATTTGAAAATAACGGCTAGTAATTGTTCCGGTGGAATGAAGAAGCTTGGGAACTAAAAGATATCACTCCGGCTGTTTCTATGTCAACCGGAACTCTGGACCATCAAATTGCATTAGAAATAGTAATTGACGGTAATAACCTCTTCTGGAAGAGGATTAAGGGGAACAAGAATTTGTTCTGTTGGACTGAAGAATTGGGAACATGAATTTATTGTTCCGTGAGTTTCTCTGTCAACAGAACGCTGAACCATTGAATTTACACTAGAATAGGCAATTTATGAGAATAGCCTCTACTGGATGAGGATTAAGCGAAACAACTGTTCTGCATGCCAAACACCCCCTAAGTTTCCCTAGTTCTCCAGAATTGTGCCAAAACTCAACTGTGTCTTGTACTATTTACTATGGAAATAGTGGAAGATCTCTCGTTCCCTTGTGGATATAGCTGTTTTTCAGCGAGTCATGGATATCCCATCTCTTTTGTATTCTCTTTTATTTTTTCCTGTTTGCTCCTTGATCATGGTTTGTATCTTGTTCCGTATTTCCATATTATGATCTATTCGTAAGGTTGCACTTTCGATCGTCATAACATGTGCTATCAAATTATAGCAAGTGATATTCGATCGCTGCAATATGTCCACTTGAGGTTTTTAGTCAGCTTTTATCTGTTCTCAAAAGTGGCAAATGTCGAATTTTTGGGTAACATGATAAAATTTCCTTTCCTAGTGGCTTATATGCTTGCGGTTAACCATGGCATCCGTGACAATGATTTAGTTATTCAATAAATGCTAGATGGACATTCTTAATTAGACATGCGACATTATTATTTTCGGTTTCAGAATAACCAAACAGGTATCTAATTGTAAATTACACACTCAAACTTTGTCCAGCCAAGAATGGCTAACCATGGGTCTGTATACTTAACCATGGGCCAAAATAGCCTAGATTGGGAAACAGTAAATAACATGTCACCAAAAATGGGAACAGACAACGGAAGGCCTGCACCCTAGCTTTATTGACGAATGTTTTTGTGCTTATCTAGAGACTCATGTAACCAATATATACAGCTGTGCATCGAGTTCGATGCATCTCTAGACTCTCAACACTGCCAAGTTGGTCATGGTTGATCAGTTTGTCATTTCACGTGTAGATCTTCTCTCTCCTGTGTTTTCTTTCTCCAGGCCTTTCGTATGTAACTATGTGATCTGCTTTTGCTATTAAGAAGGGGGATCATAGTGATGATAGTTTCATGTATCGCCAATAAGTTTTTCCTTTAGTGAAATTGGATTCGATGTCATGTACTTCATCTATTCAAGAGTGTTTCTAACTTAAGTTCTATGTTTTGTTCTCAAGTTCCCACTGGTTTCAGGGAGTGGAAAGATACGGAAAATGGTGGTGGATTCCAGAGATCCAATCCTCTCCAAATTGGAGCTTTATAATGTACCTGGAGGGGCCCAGATATTTGAGCTTGCTGTTAAATTCTGTTACGGTACAAACTTTGAAATCACCACGTCCAATGTTGCCCATCTCCGTTGCACTGCTGAATATCTAGAAATGACAGAAGATTATAGGGAAGAAAATCTCATTGCCCGGACAGAGACCTACTTGAATGAGATAGTGATGCAAAGCCTCGAGAAATCTCTTGAAGTTTTATGTTCATGTGAGGGCTTGCATCCCATTGCAGAGGAGGTCGGTATTATGGATAGATGTGTAGATGCAATTGCCACTAATGCTAGCAAGGAGCAGTTGGCTTCTGGTTTAGCCCGCTTAGAATGTGATGGTGGCTCTGGTAAGTTGAAGATGGATTGCCAGGACTGGTGGGTGGAAGATCTTTCGGTGCTAAGTATCGATCTTTATCAGCGAGTCATTGCTGCCATGAGGACAACGGGGGTGAGATCAGACAGCATCACCACGTCACTTATGCATTATGCTCGTAGCTCTCTAAAGGGTATTGAACAACGTCAGGCTTGGGATACTGGCTTGGTTGTTGGAGACAAACAAAGAGTCATCGTGGAAACGCTTGTGGGGCTCTTAGCTACAGAAAAGATCACTTCTATTCCTCTGACCTTTTTGTTTGGGATGCTAAGGATGGCAATAGAGGTTGATGCTGTCCTTGGATGCAGGCTTGAGCTTGAGAGGAGGATTGGCTTCCAATTGGAAACTGCATCACTCGATGATCTGCTCATTCCTTCATTGCAGACCAGTGATTCAGTGTTTGATGTTGATACTGTTCACCGTATACTAGTGAATTTCTTGCATAGGATTGGAGGGGATGGCTCTGAAGACTCGTCACAGTGTGGATATGAATCTGAAGGTCTTAAATCTCCAAGCCACAGTTCGCTTTTGAAAGTGGGAAGGCTTATGGATGGGTATCTTGCGGAAATTGCTCCAGATCCATATCTGAAATTGCAGAAGTTCCTGGAAATCATCGAGCTCCTGCCAGATTATGCTCGTGTAATTGAGGATGGACTGTACAGAGCCGTTGATATATACTTGAAGGTGAGTATATGTAAATTTATATCTCTAGTGTTCTCATGCATGGCAGGGATTTTTGGGGTTGGGAATATAACTAAAGATTTTCTACAACATGTCTCTAACTAAAGTATATCTGCGACTTGCTTTTATGTTTACTTTGTCTTATTGTTAATAATGATCTTCCACATTTTATGATTCTAATCTTATGACAAAATTAAAGAATAATAAATTGTTTCATATATCCAAAGTGAAGACAATATTGAGTTTGTAAAATAGCTAGTGAGATTATTCTTTTGGTTGCTGAATTTGTTTCTACATGTGTTTTATAATTTATATTTGCATAAAAATAAAGATTAATATTACAAATGTTGTAGAAATATTATTGAAATATGAAAGGAGGAGGTTTCATGTCTATGGGGGGTTGATTTTCAGAAATCTGGTTCCTTGGAGTCAGAACTAGGCATGGAAAAGGAGAAGACACTTGTATTTGGGGGAGGAGCCACAGACTCTATTCCCGCCAAGTAGACCCAACGGGGGAGAGTCCGGACTCTCTTACCCTGTGGATGAGAGCCTAGCCTCACCTTTCTACCCTATTTTGGCCTCTTTATAATATCCTAATGTAAGATTTAATCCCTCTATTAAAGTTGATCATTATCCTTTTAATTGTGGCTGTTTTCTTAATTAGCCATCAACCTAGAAGCCCCCCAAAACCCAAAAAAAAAACCAAGTTTTTGACATTACAACCACGTCCCTAAATGCTGGAAAATACAAAAAAGGTCATGGATTTCTCAAAAAATAAAAAAGAAACCTAGACCATAAAAAATTATCAAAACAACTCAAAATGACTTCGTATGGACACCAAACGGGCCTCTAAATAATTAATTAGCCTCACTCTTTAGGCACTTAACCCTTATACTCACGCATTGAATTCCCCATATGAGAAATTTTCTCGCCTCTGTTGAGAAGGTTTTAATGAAGCTCTTGGGCTTGGATCAAGTGGTGGGGCACAATGATGACGATCTTTCTCTCAATAGCATCTCTTGTTGATATAGCAAAAGACTTCTTCATTCCCAATATTCCGATTTTGTAGTCTCGATCAATTGTTACAGAACCCATTGTACCTTCTAGACAGTGCAATAAAAAGGATCCCAGAATTCATGTAGACTCGAGATCTTGGACTTTTGAAGAACATGGTCACCCATCGCTTGAATCTCAAGTGACTTTCTTCCTTTGCCAGCTCTTTCAAAAGTGGAAGACCAAAGATGATGGGTACTTATCCAAAGCATGGGCCGTCCTTTGATCGAGTACACATCCACGACTTCCATCACGAAATCTTCCTCGGGCACTCCATCAACAGCACATCAGCTTCCTCCACAGGCTCTTTTCAGACTCTATGGGCATTTCTTTAGGAACGAATTGGAGATTTTTTGTGGAACGAATCTTAAATACCCTCAATTCGCAAATTGGAGATTTTTTGTGGAACGAATAGAGAAGAATACTCTGTCTTTGTCAGAATTCACTTTGGGTGAATTTAAGGGTCTAGATTTGCGGTGGACAACAAATATGATGATTTGTCAGCTTGAATAGCCACGCTTTTGGTCAGTATGTCATTTCACATAGCCACACTCTTGGCTCCGGATCACTCATATGAGATAATCTACCTAAATGTTGGAGATCAAAAACTCGGACCTCCAATATGATTCACTCTATGTTATTCTGAAACTTTTTCGTCTTCTTTTGTTGGCTTGATACATGAGTTGTTAGATACCCTCACGCCCCAAAATCTAGGTCGTAAGGGGAGGTCCACAGAGGGTATATAAAGCGGGCAATAGGTGCCCCCTTTACCGATGTGGGACTAACCGGTGGACTTCCTCAACAACCCCCCCCCCCCCCTCTCAAGCGGAGCACGCGGAGTGAGGCAAAATCGGAAGGGGCCGCACCCGGAGGGAGACGGTGAACCCAGCTCTGAAACCATGTTAGATACCCTCAACGCCCCAAAACCCGGATCGTAAGGGGAGGTCCACAGAGGGTATATAAAGCGGGCGATAGGTGCCCCCTTTACCGATGTGGGACTAACCGATGGACTTCCTCAACATGAGTATCACGCGAGGCATATGCCCTCGCCTTACCACCATGGATTCATGACCTTCGTGATAGAAAAGGAAACCTCGTTAAAATATCCCTACACTATATGATAAGAGGAAACCTACTAGGATGTTTAAAAGTGATCATCAGGTTATCCTGGGCTATCCTTGAGTTAGATATATTTTAACGAGGATTAGAGGAAACATTGTTAAAAAAACCTTCTCAACAGAGTCGAGAAAATTTCTCATATGGGGAATTCAATGCGTGAGTATAAGGGTTGTTAGGAGACGACGGCTAGGGTTTGGAGAGGAACAGAATGATTCCATTGAGGGACTCAAGCCCAATATATGTACAGTAAACCCGACCCATTACATTTACATTAACACTCCCCCTCAAACTCACGGTGGATCATGAACCGAGAGTTTGCCTAGAAAATGCCTGAAGCGAGCAGTCGTCAGTGGCTTCGTCAGAAAATCAGCAGTCTGCTCCGATGAGGGAATGAAAGGCAGGGAGATGGTGTGATCGATAAACGCCTGGCGAACATAGTGACAATCAACTTCAATATGCTTTGTTCGCTCATGGAAGACCGGATTGCTAGCAATCTGAATAGCACTCCGGTTGTCACAGAAGAGAGGGGTGGGCCCGGATATCACCACTCCCAAGTCAAGCAGAAGACGGCAAAGCCAGACAATCTCGGCGGTGGTGGACGCCATAGCCCTGTATTCGGCTTCGGTGCTGGAGCGAGCAACAGACTCCTGCTTCTTGCTGCGCCACGAAATCAGTGAGTCACCCAGAAATACACAGTATCCTGTAGTAGATCGACGAGTGTCTGCATCTCCTGCCCAATCTGCATCTGAGTAGGCACGCAGCACCAACGGAGAGGTGGAAGGAAACAGTAGTGAACGGGTGATGGTGCCCCGGAGGTAGCGGATAATCCGGAGAACAGCTGCATGGTGTACTGACCGTGGAGCCTGAACAAACTGACTGACAATGCCAACAGCATGGGCAATGTCTGGCCGGGTCATGGTGAGATAGACAAGCATCCCAACCAACCTCTGGTAGCGGGAGACGTCCTGGAGCGGCTCACCATCTGTAGCGAGAAGCTTCAAATTGAGCTCCATGGGTGTGTCAGCAGTACGTGTGTCAGTAAGCGCAGCATCAGCAAGGATGTCGGAGATATACTTCTGCTGTGAGACCAACAGACCACGAGATGACCTGGCAATCTCAAGGCCCAGAAAGTAGCGAAGAGAGCCCAGATCTTTCATCTCAAACTGACTCTGGAGGTGCCGCTGGAGAGAGGCGATGGTGGCACTGTCATCCCCAGTGATGATCATATCATCCACATAGAGGAGAAGAACTGCAATGCCCTGACTGGAGGAGCGAGTGAACAAAGCATAGTCGGAGTGACGCTTAACAAACCCGGCGGCCAGAACTGCACTGCGAAATCGCTCAAACCAGGCACGAGGGGCCTGCTTGAGCCCATAGATGGCTCGGCGCAACCGACACACGTGCCCTGGAAGAACTGAAGTGCCCGGAGGAGGAGCCATGTAGACTTCCTCGGAGAGATCACCGTGGAGAAACGCATTGGTGACATCCATCTGATGGAGAGGCCACCCTCGAGCAGCTGCCACAGCTAAGAGGGTGCGCACAGTAGTCATCCGAGCAACCGGAGCAAACGTCTCCTCGTAATCAATCCCATACTCCTGGGAGAAGCCACGAGCAACGAGGCGAGCCTTGTGCCGCTCAATGGATCCGTCAGGCCGAGTCTTGACCTTGAATATCCACTTGCAGCTAACAGGCACCACCCCGGAGGGACAAGGCACCAACTCCCAGGTCTGGGTCCGCTGAAAAGCCTCAAGCTCAACTGACATGGCCTGCCGCCACTCTGGATGTAATGCTGCCTCACGGTACGATCGGGGCTCCCGATGGGTGTGAATAGCAGTAAGGAAGGCCTGAAAGGATGGTGAATAGGAGACACTGGCAGAGTAGCCAGAAGAGTCAGGAGAGTTAGAGGGAGAAACAGAGTAGCCAAACCTGTCAGGAGAGTAGTCGTATCTGACAGGAGGGTGATGTTCGCGCGCTAGGTAGCGCCGAACAGGAGCATGATCCACGACCGGGGAGGAGGGAGCAACAGCATCAGGCGAGGGAGTACCAGTGAGAACCGACTCTGGAGGGGGAGCTGCAGACCGACGTACATAGACACGAGTAATGGGTGGAGGTGGAGGTGGCGTGGGGGACTGAGGAGGTGGTGGTGGTGGTGGAGGTGGCGATGGAGACTGAGGAGGTGGTGGTGGTGGTGGAGTAGGCGTGGATGTGGCAACAGAAACCGGGGGTAGAACAGGGATGTGGAGATGTGAGGAGGGCGAGGAGGATGACGAAGTAGGCAAGGAAAGATCCCGAGACTCAGGTGCAAAATACGGGACATCCTCAACAAAGGAGACATGACGGGAGACACGGATCCGACGAGCTAAGGGATCATAGCAGCGATACCCCTTGTGTTCACGACTGAGCCCCAAGTGAACACACCTCACAGACCTCGCAGAAAGTTTGGTGCGCTCATGGGGAGGAAGAAGAACGAAGCACGTGCAGCCAAACGTGCGAAGAAGAGAGTAGTCAGGTGGACTAGAGTGAAGGCGCTCGTGAGGGGTGGCACCGGACATAGCAGACGACGGAGTGATATTGATGAGGTGGACAGCCGTCATGACAGCTTCAGCCCAGTAGGAGTGAGGAACAGACGCAGAGAGAAGCAAGGCTCGTGCAGTCTCAAGGACATGACGATGCTTGCGTTCGGCAACGCCGTTCTGCTCATGGGTGTGGGGACAGGACTGCTGGTGAAGAGTGCCGTGAGACTGAAGAATCTCACGCATCTCAGAGGGGAGATACTCCTTGGCACAATCAGACCGAAAGGTCTTGATGCGCCGACCAAACTGAGTGTGGATCATAGCAGTAAATCTCCTATAGATGTCAGGTATTTCAGATCGATGACGCATAAGATAGACCCAGGTGCATCTAGAATAGTCATCAATAAAACACACATAATACATATAACCCGATAGAGATGCAACAGGAGCAGGACCCCAAATATCCGAATGAACTAAATCAAATAAAGCAACAGACTGGGAAGTACTAGCAGAAAAAGGAAGAGCTAGATGCTTTGCCAGTCGACAACCCGTACAAACGGAGAGGGGGGAGAAAGACGCTCGACCCAAAGCGCCCGACCGGAATACGCTTTTGAGTCGATCACTCGATATATGACCTAACCTTCTGTGCCACAGGTCGGCATCAGAGGTGACAGACATGACAGACGCAACTGAAGACACATGGAGATGGTCCAACTGGTAGAGTCCTCCTGCCCTACGGCCCAGCCCAATCCTCTGACCCGTCCGCGAATCCTGCACAACACAAACAGAAGGGGTGAAAGTGACAGTCAGGCCAGAGTCGCAAAGAGAACTGATAGAAATCAAATTAATATTAAGACGGGGGGCATGATGGACATGAGATAGGGTCATGCGACCAGAAGGGTCAGAGGTGGTGGTGATGGAGCCACATTGCGGAATAGGGACGAGAGTCCCATCCGCAGTGCGAACCTCCTGGTGGGTGGTAGTGGGAGAGCAGTCTGTGAGGACAGTAGAGTCAAAAGTGAGGTGACAGGAGGCACCCGAGTCGAAGATCCATGGGGCAGTAGTACCAGAGGTGGCAGACAAGCCGTGCGCAGTCGTGGAGCCGGTGGAGGCTAGGTGGCGAAGAAGGAGCTCCTCGAGGCGCTGAAGGCGGTCCGACTCAGACGGAGAAGGTGCTGTGGTAGCAGTGGGGAGCGTCGAGGCCTCTACAGTAGCCGCTGCACCACCAAAGTGGCGGAAGGAGGACGAACCACGTCCTCTGCCCCGTCCACCTCGACCGCCGCGTCGATCGTCGCGAGAGGTCGAAGACCAGCGGGGGGATCTCTCATCCGGACCCCAGCGGGGGTTGCGTGGAGGACGTGTAGGGCACTCGCGCTTCATGTGGCCGGGCTCCTTGCAGTAGTGACAAAAAACAGCCTCATCGGAGAACCCGGCTGCCAGGACAGTGTCGGAGCTGGGAGCAAGTGGAGGAGGACGAGCGCCCTGAGTCTGAAGGCGGGTCTCCTCGTCGACCAAAGCGAGTAGAGCATCCTCTAGCCGAGGGAGTGGCTCACGGTGCAGGAGCTGGGCAGCTATGAGAGCAAATTTCGGCCGAAGCGCGGCCAGGAACTGGTGCAGGTGGCCCTCGTCAAGGAAGCGCTGGAAATCCCGGGAGCGAGGGCAGGCACACCGCTCCGGGATCAGTGAGTCCAGCTCATGCCGATAGGCACTCATCTGACTAAAGAAATCCTGAACGGTGCGCTCCCCCTGACGGGCCGACTGTGAGTCACAGATGAGCTGATGCCGGCGGGCGCCTCCGTGCGGGAGAAAGCGGTCCCGGAGATACTCCCACATCGCGCGCGCTGTCGGAAGGCGGCCGATGGGAGCAAGGAGTGGACGAGCAACAGAGGCCAGAAGGTACGCCCGGATGGCCTGATCGTGGCGGCGCCACGTAAGAGCAGCAACGGTGGTGGCCGTGGTAGCAGTCGCAGTAAAAGACGCTGCACTGCTGGAGACAGATGAGGAACCGGAGTAGTCGGTGGGAGGAGTATCCTCGCCGGTGATGTGACCCCACAGATCACGACTGGAGAGATCGGCCTCGACGGTGAGGGACCAGTCAGGCCAGTCGCCGGCCGATGACAGCTGAAAGGCGACCGCCTTCAGCGGTGGAGAGATCGCAACGACGGACGGAACTGCTGGAGAGGCCATGGAGGAGACTGTAGGGTGTCAGGGGGTATCGGGGGGGCTGTAGGGGGTTCGGAAGGGGCTGTAAGGGGGTTCGGGAGGGCTGCCGGAGCAGGGGAGAAGGGCCGGAGGTGGGGCGGTTGAGCGGGAGGGCTGCCGGAGCAGAGGAGGGGGCTGCGGAAGGGGGTGGATGGGCTGCCGGAGCAGGGGAGAGGGCTGGAGGGGGGGTCGGGTGGGCGGGAGGGCTGCCGGAGCAGAGGAGGGGGCTGCGGAAGGGGGCGGGTGGGCTGCCGGAGCAGGGGAGACGGCTGGAGGGGGGGGTCGGGTGGGCGGGAGGGCTGCCGGAGCAGAGGGGGGGCTGCGGAAGGGGGTGGGTGGGCTGCCGGAGCAGGGGAGACGGCTGGAGGGGGGATCGGGTGGGCGGGAGGGCTGCCGAAGCAGAGGAGGGGGCTGCGGAAGGGGGCGGGTGGGCTGCCGGAGCAGGGGAGAGGGCCGGAGGGGGGTCGGGTGGGCTGCCGGAGCAGAGGAGAAGGTCGGAGGGGTGGAGGAGATGCCGGAGGTGCCGCCGGAGGTGCTGCCGTCGCGCGGGAAACCCTAGAGCTCTGATACCATGTTAGGAGACGACGGCTAGGGTTTGGAGAGGAACAGAATGATTCCATTGAGGGACTCAAGCCCAATATATGTACAGTAAACCCGACCCGACTATACAGTAAACCCGACCCATTACATTTACATTAACAAGGGTTAAGTGCCTAAAGAGTGAGGCTAATTAATTATTTAGAGGCCCGTTTGGTGTCCTTACGAAGTCATTTTGAGTTGTTTTGATAATTTTTTATGGTCTAGGTTTCTTTTTTATTTTTTGAGAAATCCATGACCTTTTTTGTATTTTCCAGCATTTAGGGACGTGGTTGTAATGTCAAAAACTTGGTTTTTTTTTTGGGTTTTGGGGGGCTTCTAGGTTGATGGCTAATTAAGAAAACAGCCACAATTAAAAGGATAATGATCAACTTTAATAGAGGGATTAAATCTGACATTAGGATATTATAAAGAGGCCAAAATAGGGTAGAAAGGTGAGGCTAGGCTCTCATCCACATGGTAAGAGAGTCCGGACTCTCCCCCGTTGGGTCTACTTGGCGGGAATAGAGTCTGTGGCTCCTCCCCCAAATACAAGTGTCTTCTCCTTTTCCATGCCTAGTTCTGACTCCAAGGAACCAGATTTCTAAAAATCAACCCCCCATAGACATGAAACCTCCTCCTTTCATATTTCAATAATTTTGTTCCTCTTTATTTGCTAGAAGCATCTTATATTTATTCTGAAAATATTTAGTAGATAGACACAAAATAACCTTGTGGTTGTCTATGAGTCCTAGGGTCCTAGCTATGCATTCAAAGGCTCAAGCACAGCCCAGGTGCAAGTCGTGTGCACATAAGCGCAAGCATGTGCTTTTGACTGCATTTTTCTGGTTTTTAGGAGGGCCTAGAGACTCCTACATCCCCCTCTCCATATTAAAATTAATCTACGTACGACGTATTCAAGGAAAAAAAAAATCACAATATAAAAACTGATAAAGAGTACAAATATCTTCAAATCGGATAAGCATAACATCAACTGAAATCTCCAATAAAAAACTGATATAGGGTAAAAAATTGTAAAATCTTGTTTAGGAACATAAATGATAAGTTTGTAAAATTGCATGTTAGTGACTTAAAATAGTAAGTTTAGCATTGTAGAGGGTAAATTGCATGTTGAGCTTTGCACTCTGTAGAGGGTAACTAGCTTTTGAGTCTACGGGGTCTCTATCATAGTATCAGAGCCAGGCAGGCTGCCTCACCCAGGCCCGTAAGACTTGTTGCCCCATTTAATCAATGTGTCCCGCCCTCAAATTTTTTGTCCCTGCACGTGAGGGGGGGTGTTGAAGAATAGTCCCACATTGGTAAAGGAGTAGGAGGTCCACGTCTTTATATTATGTTGCCCTCTCTCTCTCATCACCGGTTTTGAGGGGGCACGGGATTTGTAACATGGTATCAGAGCTAGGCCCCATCCCGTCTCCCCTCCATGTGGTCCCATCGCACCTTCTTATCCCTCCGATCGAGATCTTCTCCCTCCCTACGATCGAGAGGCGCTTTGCGTGCGAGCGGGTGTTGAGAATTATATTATGTCGCCCCCTCCCTGTCATCATCGGTTTTGAAGGGGGCACATGAATCGTAGCACACTCAAATTGTCAAAAGCAATCCAATTACCTTTGGGGATGAACGCAGATTGGAGAAGATTTGTGCAAATCTAGGTTTGCGGATGAGCAAATCTAGGATTTTGGATGACCTTTTGGGTACGAAAGCAAGTTGGGATTTTTAGGAAGGTTTTTAGGGCTTTTTGAAAGATGTTGGGAGAAAAAAAAAGATCAAAGAATGCAAGAAAAAAAGAAAAGAAAAAAAAAGGGCTTTAAGCCGGGCACCATAGGCATGCCTAGTCTCGGCCCAGCTAGGCGCGCGTCTAGGCGCACCTGTGCCTCAATGGGCCTGGGCACTACATAGGCGAGGCTCTAGGCTTGAGAGCCTGGTGAGCCTAGGCGCATCTAGGCATGCCTTTGACTGCTTAGAGTCCTAGTTTATCTGAGTTTGAGTCCTATATCGTAGATTGAGTTGTAGTTGGGTTAGCACTAGTCCTAGTTAGGTCTATTTTAGGATGGGCATCCACCTATTTGTTGTCAGTTATGTTATAAACAAAAAATTGATAATTCAAATTGATGAGCTTTATTTTAGAAGCACGACAGGCCTTCTTTCTCTCTTTTGCCTCTCCTCTCTCCCTTCTTTGCTATGGATGACATATTGATTGATCCATCTAGCCGGAGCTTCCCCTCAACAGGTATTAAAGCATACCAATCCCTGCATTACCTTATCTAACAGCTTTCCCCCTAACCAAATCACTCTATTAGGCACACTTCTATGATAATAGCAAAGGAAGGATTGAATGTACATCCATATAACCTTTTCTTCTAGTCCAATTGAACTCGAAAGTTTTGGGAACCTCCATTAAGAAAATGCATCCTTTCCTTTCATAAACTTGCTCCTTAAGATCTTAGTTTGATAGGTAGTGAACTAAGTGCCCTCTTTGAACTCTAATGTTTCGTGGTACTACGACTAATATCTTATTTTGAAGTAGTTTCGACTTTCTCAAACTTAAGCTATGTATTCTGCATAAAATGGATTTGTGATCAATTATGGGCATCCTGTCTCCTACATTCAAATGCTCAAAGTTCATTCATATTGGTCTTCAACTTACATTCTTCACTTGTGGACACAATAATTGGCACCTCATTGACCCAACACAAATTTATATGTCATTCCTAGCCCTTTCCAACTTCCATTGTGCATGTGTATTTACTGACAATCGAATCACTTTTACGAATCCAGACTTCTGTCTCATCGTGTAGGCCCATCCATCGCTGACGGAGTCCGAATGCAAGAAGCTTTGCAAGCTTATAGACTGCCAGAAGCTCTCCCAAGAAGCCTCCAACCATGCCGCCCAGAATGACCGCCTCCCTGTCCAGATGGTCGTCCGCGTCCTCTACTTTGAGCAGCTCCGCCTCAAGTCCGCCCTCTCCGGCAACTCTGGCGACGGATCGTTCTCCCAGAGGTTGATCAGCAGCAGCGGCGTCCCTAGCGCTGCCGTGTCCCCGAGAGACAACTACGCGTCCCTGAGGAGGGAGAACCGCGAGCTCAAGCTTGAGGTCTCCAGGATGCGGGTGAGGCTGAGCGAGCTGGAGAAGGAGCAAGCGTTCATGAAGCAAGGGATGAGGGATGGCAAGGGAGGGGAACATGGGAAAGCCTTCTTTGCATCTCTTTCTAGGGGAATCGGACGAATCGGAATCTTCGGCCCGGCCGCAGGGAAGCAGCAGAAAGGCACGAGGAAGTCGCAAGGATCTGAGGGCAAGAGCCAGCGGAGGAGGCAAAGGCGATCGACCTCGTAATAAAAAGCATAGTATTATCGATCTTGGCGGGATTATATTTTTCTTGGTTGAAGCAGAGAGTATATAATATGTTTATTATGCTAATTGGCATAGGTTGTTAATTATGCCGGGCATTATCGTATGCGAGTTTATGAGATTTTGCATAAGTTTGAGAACAATGTTAGATCAATTTTGCTATAGATAATGTGTACATTATTAGGTGATAATTTGAAAATCCTTGCGATTGCCTCTCGATATATTTACCGGAGATTTGGAAAATCTCGGGAATTCTCGCGATCGAAAACACTGTGGTTGGCTTGGTTAACATAGAAATCAATATCGTATGCGAGTTTATGAAATTTTGCATAAGTTCGAGAACAATGTTAGATCAGTTTTGCTATAGATAATGTGTACATTATTAGGTGATAATTTGAAAATCCTCGCGATTGCCTTTCGATATATTTACCAGCGATTTGGAAAACTCGAGAATTCTCGCGATCGAAAACACTGTGGTTGGCTTGGTTAACATAGAAATCAATATCGTATGCGAGTTTATGAGATTTTGCATAAGTTCGAGAACAATGTTAGATCAATTTTGCTATAGATAATGTGTACATTATTAGGTGATAATTTGAAAATCCTCGCGATTGCCTCTCGATATATTTACAGGAGATTTGGAAAAACTCGGGAATTCTCGAGATCGAAAACACTGTGGTTGGCTTGGTTAACATAGGAATCAATATCGTATGCGAGTTTATGAGATTTTGCATAAGTTCGAGAACAATGTTAGATCAATTTTGCTATAGATAATGTGTACATTATTAGGTGATAATTTGAAAATCCTCGCGATTGCCTTTCGATATATTTACCAGAGATTTGGAAAAACTCGAGAATTGTCGTGATCGAAAAACTGTGGCTGGCTTGGTTAACATAGAATAAGTAGTTTTAGTTCTCAAGCCTTTTAGCAAGAGGAAGTCTTATATTGCCTATTTTAATTCTTTGGTGTATATTTTTTGAATTTGCAAGCAAGGTAGAAATTTAAGTGAAAATTCTTATGAAGAGTGAATAAAGAGAAATGCTATTCAGACCGAAGGTTTTCGCGATTCCGCTCAGCCTGATTGATGTGGCAGTGTGAAACTGGTGGTGTAAAAGATTTAAATGTCACTAGTGGGTCTCAGCCATCAGTTGTATGCTGCCAAGTCAATCGGGCTGGCGGAATCGAGAAAATCTTCGAGCTGAATAGCATTTCTCATGAATAAAGTAATGGAATAAGAGCAACTCAAGAAGCTACCCCATGTTTCATTTCCTCGAGATAGGGAATCATTTTTGGGAGAGGGCTCCAACTTCCGAGGGATTTCGTATCCTCGTCCCCTAAATCCTGGTGGCCATCTCTCCTTATTTACCAAACGACTAACTCACTATTTACCAAAATGCTGTTGGATTATTACCCAATTTTGAATATGGATTAATTTTTAAAAATAATATAAAAAAATAAATTTAACATGTAAAAATCATAAAAATAATTTAAGATCAATTTCTGATGGTGGGGTTCCCAGATTTGGAGGGGAGGCACAAAATCCGATCCCATCAGTCATTTCTTATTGTTGGGCTCATAGTTTGAGGGGGTGTGATTTTTTCACCAACGGTCATATTTCTGACGATTAGGCTTGGACTTCGAAACTTCAATTCATTTTATAAATACTAATTCAATCCCTCTCGTTTCTTACACATCTATCTGCTCTCCCCCCTTCACCATGGCTCTATTGTTCCAATCTGCCATTTCTGAAAGAGATGACGAAAAATTCCTTCATGGACATGATTCTTAACGACTCAAGCTCCGATGAAGAACTTGAGTTGGCAGTAGTAGTAGCGCTGGCGGAGTAGCAACATGCTAACCGGATAAGTCGTAGATCAATGTTCCGCTCTGTTCAGGGACATGCAACGATTTGGCATGATCGACTTCAAGGCCACGAGACTCTTTTGAGATTACTTTGTTGAAGATCCCGTTTGTCCAACCCATCTATTTCGTCGGCTGTTCTGGATGATTCATGAGCTATTTTTTTGGATTCAACAGGAGGCTGAGCAATATGATTCATACTTTGTACAGAAGGGATACTCTTACTCATGGTCTCTTACAAGCAAGGGTTACTAATGATCCGGGCCATCCGTTGCTGTTAGAATTGGTGAGGTCTACAGCTCGTAAAAACCTATAGTTTAGCTATGTATGGTTGATAGTATATGAATGCATATTGGTACGTACCTTAGTACGTGTTCTGATTACAGAACAGAGAGCCATGGCTACATGGTAATCCACTTGAGTGGGAGACTCAAGGGATTGGTCCCATGTAACCTAAATACGTCCGCAGCTCTGATTAGGGTTGGTCGCCCTATCAGGATAAGCTGTTGGGATGACAGAGCGTGGGTGTCTCCACCACGGTCATTACCAGGCACAGTGTCTGTGGCCGAACGGAACCAACACGGTGCACAGATCGGTGAGCAGACACCGGTGCACTAAACCGTGTTTCTGCTTAGGGTAAAACGGTCCTAAACCCCGAGGAGCCATGTCTGGTGGACTAACCAGTTGTGTGGTGCTTTGGCGCACCAATGTGTGAGGATCCGGATGCAGTGATCCAAAACCACGGTGTACTGGGTTACCCGGCTGGCGTTGCATCAGCGTGTCACTCCTGCAGGCTATCCACACCCCTAACGGGAGGTGCGTTCCTTGGTCTGACCTACATCGTATTAAACCCTGGCCAGGTGGTCATCAGTTGGACTGGTGAAGGATCCGGTTACTCGGAAGAGTAATCGGAGGTACGATGTATGTGGTCAACCTGGAAAGAACTGAGTCATATGAGCACTCGAGTCTGACGGTATTCTCCACCGCTCGAGTTGCATCATGGCACCAGTGGAGGGACAGCGAGCTTACCATACTAAGCGGGGAGCAGGGGTATGAGGGAGAACATAGTAAGTCTGGGGGAATTGGAGTGCAGCCTGCGTCGCACTCTGGGTGGCTACGCAGGTTAACTCGGACTCAGAGGATCGATGGTACACTCAGGTAGTGTGTCGATCGAGTCTAAGTTGGAAGCCATGAACCCTGGTCCCTGAAGGTTCCACCTTATCGACATTATGTACGGTTCTTATACTATCTCATCGAAACATAGAACGTACTTAGAGGAAGTAAGAAGTCCAACCATACGCTCCGTGAGTGCTTTGCACTAGTGCATGGTAGATGCGTAGCTATGTGTGTGCACTAAGGGGAAACCCTAGGTTAGTGCAGCGACGCATGTAGCAATTCCTTGTCATAAGTGGACTTTGCCACATGGGTGCGAAGCACCGGGACATGTTGCGAGTTGACTAGTTGACTTCACTAGAGGCACCCTACGGGAACCTCAGAGAATAGTGAAATCACTGGTGCACTTCACTTATGTGTACCTTGCAAAGTCTCGTACACGAGGAACAACCAACTAGTGACATAAGGGCGTTTTGGTCATACCATGCGCCACTATGCACTAAGGGGGCCGGCCCTAAGTGTTGAGAGACTGGTCAAGGCCGGCCCTATTGGTTTCAGGAGGTTGTTGCCTCCGATGAAAGGGCCGATCATGAGGCACAGAAAATGGGCTGGTTTTGACCGTTTTCGAAAACAAGGAAAAGATAGAGATAAAGAAGAGATATATAGGGAGAAGGTTTGAATCAATCAAACATTATCCGCTAGGTTTATCCATAAGGATAAGGCCGGCCCTATATAAGGCATAGGGAGAGAGGGGGGGACGAAATTATGAAGCCATGCAAGCCCTAGGGCCAGCCTTGGCATGGGGAAACCCTAGCCGCCCCCTTTCCTCTCTTTGCATCTCCTCCCTCGTCTCTCTCTCCCTCGCTTGCGCCATTGGATGGCGACTCATCTTCCTCGCATGGTGTTTCGTAGAAGGAGAAGGCTCGTCGTATGGAGGCACTCAAAGATCCATTGACGAGGTGCCGTGCATCGTGAGAGATCGGGTGAAATAGAAGGCGTCTCCCGCAACCTTTTGCTGTCCAGAATCTGCAGAGAAAATCAGCGTTGTTTCTGTGATTCCAAGAGCTACACAATTCCAAACGACGTGAAACTTATTGTAAAAGTTGCGTCTCGAAGTTGGCTACCTTCAGTCCAAATTTTAGCTCAATCGGAGTTCGGAGCAGAAAGTTATGGCCGTCGCACCGAAGCTATGTCGAGCAGATCCGAGCCCGTCTTCATCGACAAAGAAGAAATTTGTCGCGGTGAAAGATTCCGCACGCAGGTATGATCTCTAACAAGTAGATCTAACATAGTTAGAACATGCATGCATGCTAGATTGTTCTTTCGCGTTAGATCGTTGTTAGGGGTTCGCGTAGTTGCCATGCTAGATTCATGCACGCATATGTAGATCGTTTCGATGAAAATTTTGATATGTAACGCACACCGCTCACGGTCCTCGGACCTTCACTTTGCTTCCGCTGCGGGTCTCTACCATGGATTTATTTCCAACAATTGGTATCAGAGCACGCTAGTGGTGTGCGTTTCATGTTTTTCATGAAACCGTCATGTGCGCGCATGAATAGTAGTGCCGCCATCGGGGTTCTACGAGTAGATCATGCATAGTATATTTTGTATGTTCTATGAATTATTCTTGCAGGGCGCCGCTTCTAAAAATAATCTAGATTTGTGATTGCTTGCTACCGGGGGTCGGACCCCGTGTTAGCGAATTTGTCTGGATGTATTTTCTTCTGTGTGTGGATAGATTTTAGAGCCATAGTCGGGCAAGAGGTGAAGATTTACCACCCTTGATTCCCAGGCTTTTTGCTAGGTTTGTTTTCCTTTTCGTTCTAGGAAATTATGTACGAGCGAGCACTTGCTCGAAGCGTACTAGATCTTTTTCAGTTATAGATTGAAGAGGAGGACTTACCATGGAGATCCACTACCGGAAGGACGAGCGGAACCTTGGAGGACGATGGCGATCCGGCGAAGCGTATACGATGACGACAAAGGGCAGAAAGCGTCAAGAGATCGTATACAGAGGCTTGCACCTGATCGAGGAGCCTTGCGAAAGAGATAGAGAGCCTGTGCTGTGCCAGTCAGGTTCAGGGGTCGGACCCTGAACTTGATTCAGTTGTGTGCTTGTTTCTTTCAGTAGTTCTTTATATTTCTGTAGAGAACCCCGATGCGATAATTTAATTATCTGTGTTAGAGGGATGCCTTTCCCCTCGGGTCCTAGCAATCTTATTAGGATAGGATTCCACTAGTGACGCCTATTATTTAATTGACCCTTGATGATAGCATGAATTTCTCATATTTGGTTATGCCACCATTAGGTCAACACCAGATTAGTCGGGTGTGCCTATTTGGCCAGCATCGAAACCTAGAATGAGTTAGAATTCTACTATGACATCAATCGTCAAATTTATAAGCGAGGCGCCATGGTAGTGGGAAACCTTTCCAGTCAGTCTGACCTTAGGCTAGGCTCTAGGGCATTATCGTGATAGCCAAGGTTGCGGAGCATCGATGTTCTTGGGATATGTAATGTTACCCTTGAGTGGAGAAATCTACTTGAGGCAGGGACTATGATATTCCGAGATCGATTAATGCTTCACGAAAGGCTTGAATGCTAGTGGGAGCACGGTATGACCAGGGTCTAGTGTATAGGTTGTCGTGACCTTAGTGTACACTCATACTTGCATTAAATAACCCTCAACTTTAATAAGGGATGTGTAAGAGGACTCGTCGAGATCCTCTGGCCTCCACAACCAACTGCTCTGTGTCTGGGTGGAAGGGCGTAGCTCGACACCCCCTAGGGTGAGGGTTATGTTTTTCCATGCTAGATAACTTAGCGATCTCCTACAGGATATGGCAGTTACGGGGCCAGGAGTGAAGGGCTTTTTATCCCACCCTAGTGGGGGCCGCATGAACTCCCGTGTCGTAACTACCTAGGTTTGTGGGTAAGCATCCGAAGTGGACGTGAGGCATCCGTTGCTTGCACAATGGGGATCACGTGGCACTGGCCAAAAGATAACCATGGTCCATCAAAGTCCTTAGTTGGCAGATTTGGACTAGGTCAAGGAAAGGCCCGTGTAAGCGGATTGACGCTGCATGATGCCCCTTAGGGCAGGTGTAGTCGATTCCGAGTTCTTACATACATGGTTAATTAATCCATAGAGGTGTCTTCGCTGTGAGGGTAGCGTTGGCATTTGGATATAATTAGCTTATTTTCAAAATCCATAAAATATGTTATTTTGTATTCATTTTCATTCAACCATATAGTTTCCCTATCCGCTATCCCATAAGAGAACCAGTTATCGGGTCTCTAACTACGTAGAGCAGAAGCGCTTTCTTTAGCTTATGCATAGGGTAGTAAACGTACATTGACTTGTAATCTAAATATCCCTGTACTAGACCTAATCGAGTCTAGATATCACTAGGGCGCTAACTAGGGCATATGACGACTAGCGAGAGTCTGAGGAGATGTACAAGTTATGTATTATAGCAGACTTGCGGACAACTCTTTAGAAGCAAGTCAGAGATATGCCGAGTCTTCTCTAATAAAGTTTTACTTGCATAAGATGTCTGGAAGGTGAAGTCAGTAGACTTATCGCTTTTCCACTAAGATACTTGTCGGTACTGAGATGTCTAAGAGTTTGCTTATTCAGGAACACATACTTGAGTTCCAGATCGAACTAGATTCCAAAGACATGGTGCTAGATGACGAGGTGGTGGAAGACGTCTATCTTCCATCCGTGTCTGGAACCTTCGAAGGCGTTATTAGAGACTTTAGCTTTAACAAGCTAGAAATGACAAACGCAGAACTTCTAAGGAGATTTCCAAGAGACAAAGGATGGGATCAAGGTTAAAGGCAATACCTTTAGTGCTTAACCTAGATCTTCTTTAGAAGAACCTAAGGGAGTAACTTATAAGAGATCGAAAACTATTATAGTGCAAAAACTAGTGTGGACTCCTAAGTCTGGTAACGCTAAGGATGGAAGTGTTTCCGCTTTGGCAAGTATATGAGATATTTGAAGATTGAATACGGTCTCAAGGTGTTAGGAGTTGAGTCACTATCTAGTAGCAGTTCTTATGCTTCTTGGAATGTAGACTTCGGGTCTACAGAGATTCAAGGAAAGCACAATGCTACTTTATAATGAAGTAACCCTAACATAGGTACTGATGCCATAAGCCGCTGCGGAAGCTGTTAGATATGATTATCTTAGTTTTTTTCGAAACACGGATTTTGTTTTTAGAGATATAGTTATGTTTTCTCCTTGGTAAATGAAGTTTTTAGTTTTAGACAGCACCGTAGGTGTGTATCTTAAACTGAATAGATAGCTTCATTATTAGAGGAATAGATCAGAATAATCTCTTTGTATTTAATCCTAATTCAGAAATAGATTTCATGACAGCTGTAGCGTCTAATTGAAATTCATCTAAATCCTTCGGAGAAGCTATCCCATTTGTGACCCCTCTGATTTATATATTCTGCCTTAGATAAATTCAAAGGTAATAGAAGGTCGAGTTTCTGTTCACAGATTCATCGGAGATCCTTCTAACCTATGAGTGTAATCTGAAAGGCAGAATAACTAAAAGGGCCACTAAGGTATTGGTGTTAGTTAATTTTGACGTCTATGGTTCCAAGAGCGTCCAGACGATAGGAGTCTCTTCGATTTAATCGAAGGAATAAGTCTCTATCGGATGGGTTCTATAGGATCCTGAGGGAGCATGGGATTAGCTCCTAGTTAAATGCTCCAAGGATGACAACTCAGAATAAAGTCTCCGAGAGAAGGAATCGGACCCTGTTTGACATGGTCTGTAGTATGATGAATATTGCCAAGTGTACTACCCACCTTTTGGTGGGGTTGTACCTTAAAACAGTAGCTTATATCTGAAACTATCTCTTATCTAAATCAGTTCCTCAGACCTATAAAGAGCTATGGTCTAAGCGAAAGCTGACACTATAGAGTCTCGAGATATAGGGTTGTCCTGCACTTGTGCAAAAGGACAAGAGGGATGAGATGGAGATGTAGTTTCAGGTATATCTGTTTATAGGTTACCCTTAGGAGGCATAAGTGGACTGTTCTATGATCTTGAGGTTTGGAAGGTAATCGTTTCTACGAATACCATCTACCTAGACCAGGATTATATTATAGACCATAAGTTTACCGGTAAGGTAGTTCTGGGTGAACTACTGGGTACTAGTAGAGAGTGCGCATCTGAAAACGTAGTGGGAGTAGATGATACAAGAAACTAGTATACCAGCTACTGTAGAAACGATTTACTTTGTACCACCACCACCTCGTCGTTGTGGGACCATCAGAGCTCCTGAAAGATACTATGGAGAAACTTCGATAGTTAATCTAGAGTTTCAGGAGGATGATCCTTAGAGCTACGAAGAAGTAGTGGAAGCTTCTTTTGTACCACCACCACCTCGTCATTGTGGGACCATCAGAGCTCCTGAAAGATACTATGGAGAAACTTCGATAGTTAATCTAGAGTTTCAGGAGGATGATCCCTAGAGCTACGAAGAAGTAGTGGAAGCTTTCGACAGCTCTGACTGACAAAAGACCATGGAGGCAAATTTACATCAATGTCCCTTAGAACAGTCTTGACACTTATAGCACTATCACCCTTCGGGGTGTAGGAGGTGTATAAGAAGAGCATCCGGTTACGACTTAAGTGGCTAGATTAGTTACCAAAAGAGAAGGGATTGACTATGTCAAAACCATCTCACTGGTAGCTATGCCTAAGTCTATATCGGATCCTCTTAATCCATTGCAGCCCATTATAGTTGGGAGATCTGGTTGATGGATGTCAAGACAGTTATTCCCTAACGGGAATTTGGAAAGGACATATGGATGATGTAGCCTCAGGCTTTGTGTCAGTAGGTTAGGAAGATATGGAATGCAAGTTGCAACGATCCATTTATGGACTGATGCAAGCATCCAGGATGGAATGTCTATTTTGATCAAGGGAATCCGCTCATACGGATTTGATCAGAATGATGATAAACCAATATGGTACATGAAAGGTAAAATAGCTACGAGGGTATATTTAGTACTTTACGTTAACGATATTCTACTGATTGAAAATAATGTAGAAATATTGTTTACGGTAAAGGTTTGTAGTCATCACAATTCGATGTGAAAGACCCTAGTGAGGCGAGTTATGCTTTGGGAATCAAGGTAACTCGAGATAACCAGAGCAAGGTTCTCTTGCTGTTACAGGCTACGTATGAAGATAAGATTCTAACCAGATTCGTTTTACGAGGCTAGATATCTATTGCGCAGCAGGATTCATGGGTCGGTTTCAGTCGAACCCGGGTCCAAATCACTGGACTAAAGTGAAGGGTATACTCAGAAATCCTCATTAAGTAAGGATTGTGAGTTAGCTTGCACTTCACAGGTCTTGATATCGATTGGACACACATGATCTGACTTTGGTGTCAGATGTGTGTTCTAGAGAATCGATTTCAGGGATAATTTTTATCTTGGGATTAGAAGCGGTAGTTGGTAGAGTGTAAAGCAAGAGTGCATCACAGACTCTACCACAGAGGCTTAGCACGTTGTTGCGTGCGAGGTAGTATATTTGGTGGTAAGGCTTAGGAAGTTCTTAGAGAACTTGGGACGCATACCAGAGGCTCAGTTATCTGTTGTTGCAAACAGAAAAGCGGTAAGCAAGGTCCAAGGAGACTAGGCACCGCCGTGAGGGGAAACCCATCAAGTACAAACTCCACTTGATCTGACAGTTATAGGAGAAAATACAAGTAGCGGTACTGAGGTGGAATCTACAGACAATGTTGTCAATTCCTTTAGGGAATTCCTGTAAAGGCTTTTGGGCAGCATGTAGAAGCTATAGAGCTCAACACCGTTATTCCTCGTTAGACCTAGTGGGAGATTGTTAGAATTGGTGAGGTCTACAGCTCGTAAAAACCTATAGTTTAGCTATGTATGGTTGATAGTATAGGAATGCATATTGGTACGTACCTTAGTATGTGTTCTGATTACAGAACAGAGAGCCATGGCTACATGATAATCCACTTGAGTGGGAGACTCAAGGGACTGGTCCCATATAACCTAAATACGTTTGCAGCTCTAATTAGGGTTGGTCGCCCTATCAAGATAAGCTGTTGGGATGACAGAGCGTGGGTGTCTCCACCACGGTCATTACCAGGCACAGTGTCTGTGGCCGAACGGAACCAACACGGTGCACAGATCGGTGAGCAGACACCGGTGCACTAAACCGTGTTTCTGCTTAGGGTAAAATGGTCCTAAACCCTGAGGAGCCATGTCTGCTGGACTAACCAGTTGTGCGGTGCTTTGGCGCACCAATGTATGAGGATCCGGATGCAGTGATCCAAAACCACGGTGTACTAGGTTACCCGGCTGGCGTTGCATCAGCGTGTCACTCCTGCAGGCTATCCATACCCCTAACGGGAGGTGCGTTCCTTGGTCTGACCTACATCGTGTTAAACCCTGGCCAGGTGGTCATCAGTTGGACTGGTGACGGATTCGGTTACTCGGAAGAGTAATCGGAGGTACGATGTATGTGGTCAACCTGGAAGGAACTGAGTCATATGAGCACTCGAGTCTGACGGTATTCTCCACCGCTCGAGTTGCATCATGACACCAGTGGAGGGACAGCGAGTTTACCATACTAAGCGGAGAGCAGGGGTATGAGGGAGAACATAGTAAGTCCGGAGGAATTGGAGTGCAGCCTGTGTCGCACTCTGGGTGGCTACGCAGGTTAACTCGGACTCAGAGGATCGATGGTACACTCGGGTAGTATGTCGATCGAGTCTAAGTTGGAAGCCATGAACCCTGGTCCCTGAAGGTTCCACCTTATCGACATTATGTACGGTTCTTATATCATCTCATCGAAACATAGAACGTAGTTAGAGGAAGCGAGAAGTCCAAGCATACGCTCTGTGAGTGCTTTGCACTAGTGCATGGTAGATGCGTAGCTACGTGTGTGCACTAAGGGGAAACCTTAGGTTAGTGCAGAGACGCATGTAGCAATTCCTTGTCATAAGTGGACTTTGCCATATAGGTGCGAAGCACCGAGATATGTTGCGAGTTGACTAGTTGACTTCACTAGAGGCACCCTACAGGAATCTCAGAGAATAGTGAAATCACTGGTGCACTTTACTTATGTGTGCCTTGCAAAGTTTCGTACACGAGGAACGACCAACTAGTGACATAAGGGCGTTTTGGTCATACCATGCGCCACTATGCACTAAGGGGGCCGGCCCTAAGTGTTGAGAGACTGGTCAAGGCCGGCCCTATTGGTTTCAGGAGGTTGTTGCCTCCGATGAAAGGGCCGGTCATGAGGTGCAGAAAACGGGCTGGTTTTAACCGTTTTCGAAAACAAGGAAAAGATAGAGATAAAGAAGAGATATATAGGGAGAAGGTTTGAATCAATCAACCATTATCCGCTAGGCTTATCCATAAGGATAAGGCCGGCCCTATATAAGGCATAGGGAGAGAGGGGGGGACGAAATTATGAAGCCATGCAAGCCCTAGGGCCGGCCTTGGCATGGGGAAACCCTAGCCGCCCCCTCTCCTCTCTTTGCATCTCCTCTCTCGTCTCTCTCTCCCTCGCTTGCGCCATTGGATGGCGACTCGTCTTCCTCGCATGGTGTTTCGTAGAAGGAGAAGCCTCGTCGTATGGAGGCACTCAGAGATCCATCGACGAGGTGCCGTGCATCGTGAGAGATCTGGTGAACTAGAAGGCGTCTCCCGCAACCTTTTGCTGTCCAGAATCTGCACAGAAAATCAGCATTGTTTTTGTGATTTCGGGAGTTACAGAATTCTAAACGACGTGAAACTTGTTGCAAAAGTTGCGCCTCGAAGTTGGTTACCTGCAGTCCAAATTTTAGCCCAATCGGAGTTCGGAACAGAAAGTTATGGCCGTCGCACCGAAGCTATGTCGAGCAGATCCGAGCCCGTCTCCATCGACAAAGAAGAAATTTGTCGCGGTGAAAGATTCCGCATGCAGGTATGATCTCTAACAAGTAGATCTAACATAATTAGAACATGCATGCATGCTAGATTGTTCTTTCGCGTTAGATCGTTGTTAGGGGTTCGCGTAGTTGCCATGCTAGATTCATACACGCATATATAGATCGCTTCGATGAAAATTTTGATATATAACGCACACCGCTCACGGTCCTCGGACCTTCACTTTGCTTCCGCTGCGGGCCTCTACCATGGATTTATTTCAACCAGTTGCATCGATGGAGGGCCGAGATTATCCCTCCCTCTCTCTATCTCTCTCTCAAACAGCAGATCCCCGACCCGCCCCCTCCGATTCCGGCGCCCGACCCCCTCTGGCTCCGATCGCACCAGCCCTTCTCTCTCCGGCTTCGGCGAGTGCGATTCACCGTCAGGACTGGCTACGCTTCAAATCGACGGTGAATCACACTCGCCGGAGCCAGAGGGGAAGGGTTGGTGTGATCGGCGCCGACCCAGCTCCGGCTCCGGCGAGTGTGATTCACCGTCGGTTGGGGCTGGTGCGATCGACGCTGGCGCCGGAGGGGGTCGGGGGCTGCTGTTCACCATCGTGCGCCGGAGCCGGAGGGGGTCGGTGTCGCCGGAAGGGGCTTTAGGAGCCGGAGCCGGGGAAGGTCGGGGTCAGGGGGGTCAGGGGGAGCCGGGGAAGGTCGGGGTCGGGGGTTTTAGTTGATCGAGAGAGAGAAAGATATAGAGA
The DNA here is from genome assembly GCA_947650365.1 of Chamaelirium japonicum. NCBI lineage: Eukaryota > Viridiplantae > Streptophyta > Magnoliopsida > Liliales > Melanthiaceae > Chamaelirium > Chamaelirium japonicum. The sequence goes on along the minus strand of CANTAL010000073.1, from coordinate 491,716 downwards.
GAGGGAGGGATGATATAAGCCCTCCATCGAATGGGAACGGACGGCTCAGATCATTAGTAACCCTTGTTTGTAAGAGGCCATGAGTAAGAGTATCCCTCCCCCCCCATATATATATATATATATATATATATATATATATATATATATATATATATATATATATATATATATATATATATATATATATATATATATATATATATATATATATATATATATATATATATATATATATATATATATATATATATATATATATATATA
>CANTAL010000073.1:268952-488952 GCA_947650365.1 Chamaelirium japonicum | reverse complement strand
GACGTACGATTCAGATTAGATGGGAAGTTAAAGAAATGGTGTCCGCATTAAATACGGGCTTTTAATACGGGCATTTAATGCGGACACCATTGCTTTAACTCCCCATCTAATCCGAACCATATGTCGGGATCTAATGGACGGCCCGGATCATAGGTAACTATATGAGTAAGAGGCCATAAGTAAGAGTATCCCTCCTCATATATATATATATATATATATATATATATATATATATATATATATATATATATATATATATATATATATATATATATATATATATATATATATATATATATATATATATATATATATATATATATATATATATATATATATATATAGAGAGAGAGAGAGAGAGAGAGAGGAAACGGGAAATGAGCTTCCAGCCTATTTTGACGAAATGGGCAGCCACCCATTTGAAACCCTTAGGAGTTTTGGAATGTGCTGATTTTTTGTGAGCATAAGTACCTTATCTTAGATAGAACACCCACAAAAAATCAGCACATTCTAGAACTTAACCGGCTAGCCCCGACCTCTTTACCCACCCCGACAGTCTCTAATGCATTCGTTCCACGATAAGGAGAAAACACAATAGTTATGTCCCCCTTTCCTCACCATTGATGTCTCTAATGCCATACGGTGCTCACAACCTGCCTGCCAATTGTCACATAGGGTTGTTGCTAGAAGCTGCTTTGAGAGCCAGCTCTTTGGGACTCTTTTATGCTCTATGTACCCAAGCTTTTGCATAACCTATTCTGAAATTTTCTATTTCCCAAACTTTGAATTGCTTCTTTTGCCTAATTATTTTTTAACGCCGAATTTGTTATGATTACAAATTTGTGTACTATTCGATGAAAAACATGTTGCAATTCGTGCAACATTTGTAGGCGGACCCTCACAAGATATATCAGATTGCAAATCGACCATCTGATAGATCAATCATGTAACACAATGATAATCTCAAGCAATAGAAGCAACAAAGCACAAAGCAATGAAATTCAAATGAAATTAAAACACAGAAGTACAAAGATAAGAGACAGATTTTACGTGGAAACCATTGCAGGAGAAAACCACAAGCGAAGACGATCCACTGTAATGGAGAAATCAAATAAGTTATAAGCCACACTCAACCTCAACAAGAAAACCCTAATGCGCCTTTAGGGTTTTCATTTCCTCTAAAGAATCTTACTAAGGTTCCTCTCAAATCTGTCATAAAAACCCGTCCCTAGTTTGTTCTCTCAATACCCTTTATATAATGTAGGGTTTGCATTAAATAAAAGACTCAAACTCGTAACAAATTTGATTCCTGAGGCAGACAAACCGATCAGTCAACCGTATGGTCCGATTGGTCAGTTTGGTCCCTATCTGGGGAAACATCTTTGCGAGTAAATCTGATCGGCCTGTAGTAGAACTGATTGGTTTTCCAGAGCGTACCTCTTATGTACAATAGAATTGATCGATCGGGTAGCACTCGTCGACCGGCCGGACAGTAAGTTTCCACAAATCTTCGAATGAGCCAGAACTCAAATTTCTCCACTTTGGCAAAATTTCGCCTCGGATCTGATCATCGTCTCCAATGCATCCTGCTGGTGCACCACAACGGTGCCCAAAATCACGTCCCGATGATGTGTCAAAGCACTTTGACAGTGTTAGCACCTCGAAGGTGTGAAACTCTTCAAATCATCTTGACTAAGTTCAAGCAATGCTTAAACTTAGTCATTGTAACCGACTTCGTCAACATAACAGAAGAATTGTCATGTGTATGAATCTTTTTATAAAAATAATAATTTTCTTGATAGTCTTCCGAATAAGATGATACCAGATATCAATATGCTTCATCCGTGAATGATGAATCTGATCATCATTTATCAAATAGATCGCGCTCCGGTTATCTAAAAATACCACCATGTTGGGCTGTGAGAGACCAAATTCACCAATAATATCTTGGAGCCAAATTGCCTCCTTAGCCTCCTCTGTTATAGCCATATATTCTACCTCTATTGTTGATAGTGCAATATTGTCTTGTAGGAAGGCTTTCTAACTCACCAGATCCCTTACTAGTATAAAGACATAACCTGTCATAGACCTTTGTCCATCCAGACCACCAGTATAAGGCACATCAACGTATCACATTGTATCTCTAAACGAATCACCGTCTCACTGAAAGAGTAAACCAATGTCCAATGTACCATATAGGTACCTTACAGCATGCTAATGCTTATTCCCTGGATTGATCATATAACGTGTGACCACACTTACTGTAAGTGTGATATATGGACTTGTACACACAATCACATACATCAAACTGCCGACTACGTTGCATACGACACATGAGCTATGTAAACATGTTCGTCATTGGTGCTAGGAGACTGTGTCGTCGAAAGCTGTAAGTATGTAACAAAAGGGATGTTAACTAACTTAGCACCACTCATACCATAATAAGAAACCACATTCTCTAAATAACTCCTCTGTGTCAAACAAACTATACCACACTTCCGATCTCTGATCTTCTTCATCCCTCAAATCTTCTTAGCTGTCTAAGTTCTTCATCTCAAATTTGTCACTCAACTGAGATTTCAAAATATCGATATCTGACAGGCTCTTTGTAGCAATAAGCATGTCATCCACGTATAAACAAATGTATATCACAGAACCGTTACTAAACTTTCTAAAGTAGACGCAATGACCATACTCACTTCTAAAGCCATATGATCTGCCATGAATGTGTCAAATCTCTTGTACCAATGTCTCGATGATTGCTTGAGCCCATATACAAACTTCCTCAATCTGCGCAGATGGTCCTCATTTTCTTCCAACACGTACCCCCTGGCTGCTGCATGTAGATTTACTCCAAATCACCATGCAAGAACACAGTCTTTACATTTAGCTACTTTAGCTTGAGATCAAACAACACCACCACAACCAACAAAATACGAATGAAAGTGTGTTTCACCACAGGTGAAAACACTTTATTATAGTTGACGCATTCTTTCTGTAAGTAATATTTCACTACCAATCACGTCTTGTACCGAACACTACCTAGAGTTTTCTTTCTTCTTATACACTTGCTTGCAATCAATTACCTTCTATCATCTAGGTCTCGCAACAAACTCCCAAGTCTGATTCTTATGGAGAGATTCGATATTTTTACTCATGGTCGTGTCCCACTGATATGCAATCAATATCCTGAACTATCTCACCGTAAGTGATCAGCTAATTACTATCACTCAGTGTTAGTGCATAATTCCCTTTGGACTTGACACCAATGATGTACGAGGTGCCACCATCACTGTCAATAAATCGTTAAGTGAGGAGAATGAGAACACAATCGAAGAGCACACCCATGTTTTGTCAGCCATCGTGGAGAAATCTTCAATGGCATGTGCTGTAGAGGTGCTTGTCATCGAGGTATCTACCTCCACATATATTGTTAATCATGTTGGCTATGATTTAGTTTTTCAATGGATACATTTTCGCCATGTATGATTGTCCTTTCGTTGTTTGCACAACTTCAATGAATCTATTGTTGGTCCATCTACCATTGATCTATAGTTCGTGGTAATCCTAAAGGCACATATTCAAGATAGCCTATGGTTGGGAGTGCTGGTAGGTGAACTAGCTAGTTGACTGGCCAGGCGGTTAGAGACAGGGCGCTATAGCAAGGGCTAAAAGAGGTTTGGAGATCGAAACCAAGGACGCAACATCTTCTATTTATTAATTCCATAATCCCGAGAACATGATATCAACGGCCAGGATTTGTATGCACAAACCAGGCACAACAAAAAATTAGGGAAAGTTTAGTCCACGGTGTCCATACCGGCCGGAAGTCGAACAGGGAATCTATCCAACATGAGAGAGAGGGAGTACCTCCAGGCCAAGAGACCATCGTCGAAAATTTGCTTAGGAGTTGATGGAATTGGGTTTGAACCCAAGCCAATGAAGTTAATCCATGTCGTGGATGAGGTCTCAACTCAACTTGTCTTCCTTGGGGCTTGTAGTGCCTTCTCCTTTTACCTTTTCTTTCCTATAGAGTTAGGGTTTCGCCGATCGGCTTCCTCGGATGCCGCCGGTCGCTCCGGGGAGACAGGGACTTGGGTCAACACTGCCTAGGGGGGGTGAGATCTGGCACCCCTTCCATTCTTCTGTGAAAAGGGGCTTCTCCGGCGGCCGGCGTTTTGTGCTCATCGCGCCGAAGTCTCACGACCCTTCTTCTGCTCGGCTGACGGCCTTCGCTTGGCGTCGGGGGCAAATCTCTTGCCGGGTGCAGCATAATGGTTGGATCTGACCCCGACGTCGAGGATCTCTGTCGGTGGATATTCAGATCGCCTCTTCTGGGCGGTGAGCAGCTTGTGGCGGAGGCGGCGGTTGACGGCAGTTCAAAGGCTCGGCTCCGGCTCCGGCTCCGGCTCCAATCTTGTTTGTTGTGCTGTTGGAGCTAGCGGTGGATTGCCATATTTTGGTTATTATTTGTGTGCGGTGTTTTCTTCTCTGATTCTCCCTTCTTTTAGTTAGCTGGTTTTGTATCCCACCGGGAGCGGAGTAGTTTGTATTTGTTTTCCTCTTTTTTTTAGGGTTTTGTAAATGACATGTGTGGCATCTTAGTGTGTGCCGGTGATAGGGCTTCCGCCGTCTTGTGGCGGTTTGGTTTCCAACTGAGTGGCGGTCTCCTCCTCTACTAGCAACGGCATGTGACGCCTTCTTGTGGTCCGATTGTGACCTCCCCCTTTGATGAACCAAAAAAAAAAACCCCTACTATACTTCACAGGATTGGACGAAGTAAAATGAAGTCTATCACTTCTATAGATGTGCAAAGGATAAATTAGGTCTCCTTTCATGTGATTAATTAAATGTTATAAAAATGAAACTACTAATGTGTGGGTTTATACAGTCATACTTTTTTTTTTTTTTTTTGAGATCGGCGGGTGTCCCGAAACCTTTCGGGCAATGGCCCACTTCAGACTCGGGCTAATCCCTCCGGGAGTGAAGCCCGACCCACTCGGCAATTCCCACTTCACTCCTGGGTTAATCGAGGGGAGGAAGAGTTGAACCCACAACCTCATCACCAAAGCATTGCTTTGCCAACTCTCCTATCCCTTGGTGGGTAGTCATACTTCTTGTGTTTTTATCTTCATGTGTTTGTTCATGGGCGTCTGTTTCTCTTCATTGACACTGCAGCAATGTTGTGATAAGTGTGATTTTTATTTTTTTGGGTAATAGAGGGCGGCAATTTTCTCCTATATATGCACTAATAGATTAGATCTCTCATTTTAGGCCCCAAACATTTCAAGAAACAATGGATAATTATTGAGATGATGTTAACTACTGTTCTGAAATGTAACATGATCATGAGATAGTGGAGGATACCAATATATTACACAAATTTTCTATTCCTTATCAAATATCTCCGTTCTCCAATCATTCTGTCGGACGACACAGGTATCAAAACATCATACTATTTGAATAATTGGCTTGATTCCCCACAATGGGCATTTATCATAATGGTAAAAACTAATTAGTTCCCGAGCAGCTTATCATTCCAACGTGCCTGTTCAGTACGAAAAATCTGGGAACAAAGTTGAGTACCTTGTACATAAGGCTATGACCGGGATTAAGAATCGTTGGTTTTAGGCAGTCCATGATCTCGACTTAAACCCGACTCGGTCCATTTTGGATTACTTAGCCATGGAGCAATGGATCAGATGGAGATTGGTTGAGTTGGCTGGATAGGAGTGGTATTGACTCTCCGGTTCTCTTCCCTTGTTATAAAGAGAACCAAAAAGATCAAGTAGGGCTTTTGGGTAGATATCGAGAGAAACACCGGATAGGCGAGGAGCCTGGCATCAAGGTGGTGCCTGGGGGAGGCTGGTAACGTGTTCTCTCTCTGTGGGTGGGCAATCAATAGAAGGCTAAGGGAGCTACTCCCTGGGGTGGCTTTGTGTCGACAGCAAGGAGGACCCGGAGTGGGAGGTGCAGCCAGCACCTTCTCGGGCGCTGCACATCGAGAGAAGATCAGAGAGAGGGGATATCTGCCCGGCTGTTGCCTGCTCGATCGGAGTCGTGCCCACCCGCCCGTTCGATCGGAATCGCACCCTCCCGCCGCCGACCAAAAAACGCAGAAAGAGAGGAGGGAAGGAGGCATGCAGAGAGAGGGAGAAATGAAATATCGAGGGGAGATCAACGGTCCTCGACCATCGTTCATTTTGTGATGCGAGGGTTTTTTTAAAATAATTTGGTTGAAAGTAAACGACGGTTTATGACCATCATTTAGTTATAAGTTCGTCGTTTATAAAACGACAGTCCAAGACCGTCGTTTATCTATGTAGTATTTTTCACATTTTGGTGTAATGGTTGTGTGTCTATCTTGTCATTAGAATACTATTTTTCATCCTTTTTATAATCCGTGGCGGAGCCAGAAATTTCTTGTAAGGGCGGAAGAGCAAGGTGTGAAGTAAGGTGAATAGTCAAGTGATGATCATCTTATAATGTCAGCAATGTATTTCATATTTTCTTCTTAAAAGTATTCATATTTAAAATTCTTTCTAAGTACCGAGTTCAAGATTTTCATAGCTAAGCAGATGTTACTGAAGTACCAGTGTATTGCTCCAAATCATTAAAAGAATAAGGGCTTATAATTTCTTACCCCTCATGAACCTTAGCCATTGGATTGTAGCGATCGGCGAGCAAGCAGGCTAAGTGTCTTGACCCTTGGGCCAATCTGAAAATACCACAGGACCTAGGGAATTGAGATTGTGTCATCTATCTTTCAGTTTGCTAGATTGGTTACCTACGATATCACAACTGTTCGAAGACAAGCACAATTGAGCAAAGCTCAACTGTGATCTATGGCACAACCGAAAATTTAATCTCATACAAAACCCATGTGATCTATGATCCATTGGACGACTCAGATGAACCGAATTGTGTAGGCAAATCAAAAAAAAAATCGGGGGTACATATTTGTACAAAAAAAAAGACCGTTGTTATTTAAACATACTTGCTGACATAATCGATGTGAGGGGGACAACGCTTAGGGTGCGTTTGGCATTGGTTTTGAAATTTTAGGTTTTGATTTTAGAATACCAAGAACTGGTTTTGTGCAAAACCAGTTTTAGCTTATCGAAAATCGGTTCTAGAATTATCAACATTTGAACATTTGGCAATAAAACCAGTTTTGAGCCTAAAACTAGTTTTGCAGTTATTTTTCTAAAATGTTCTATCCAATATTTTCTCTCTACGATATTCTCTTTCTACAATATTTTCTCTCCAACATTACCTCTATGATATTTTCTCTCTATAATATTTTTTCTTCTCACTACATCATTTTCTATCTAAATACTCTCATTCTACAATATTTTCTCTCTAAAATAAACTCATTCTATAATATTTTCTCTCTCTAAAATATTCTCTTGCTACAAGATTTTATCTCTCTAAAAATATTCTCTTTATAAAACTTTCTCTAATATTTTCTCTACAATATTATTTCTCCTTTCTCTACTCCATTTTTTCTCTTTATGATATTTTCTCTCATTCAGTTTCTCTGTAAATATTTGCTCTTTAAAATATTTTATTTTTTCAATATTTTCTCTCTAAAATATTTTTTTTATACAATATTTTTTCTCTCTCTATAATATTCTCTTTCTACAATATTTTCTCTTTACCATATTTCTCTTTATAAAATATTATCTTTCTATAACATTTTTTCTATTTGCAATATCTTCGATCTCTTTCAACAATATTTTTTTTCTATCCCATTTTTTCTCTATGATATTTCCTCTATATAATATTTTTTCCTCTTTATGTCATTTTTTGTCACTATAATATTGTATCTTTCTAAAAATATTCTCTCTCTATAATATTTTCTCTCTAAAATATTCTCTTTCTATAAAATTTTCTCTCTAAAATATCATATTCTACAATGTTTTCTCTCTACAACATTTCTCTCTCTAAAATATTCTCTTTGTATACTATTTTCTCTCTCTAAAATATTATTTCTATAATATTTTCTCTCTTGAACATTTTCTCTCTCTATGATATGTTCTCTCTCTATAATTAATATTTTTCTCCCCTCTACATTATTTTCTCTCTCTATAATATTTCTTTTCTAAATTTTACTCTCTATAATATATTCTCTCTCTAAAATATTCTCTTTCTATAATATTTTATCCTATAAAATATTCTCTTTCTATAATATTTTCTCTCTATAATATTTTCTCTCATTCAGTTTCTCTGTAAATATTTGCTCTTTAAAATATTTTATTTTTACAATATTTTCTCTCTAAAATATTTTTTTTATACAATATTTTTTCTCTCTCTATAATATTCTCTTTCTACAATATTTTCTCTTTACCATATTTTCTCTTTATAAAATATTATCTTTCTATAACATTTTTTCTATTTGCAATATCTTCGATCTCTTTCAACAATATTTTTTTTCTATCTCATTTTTTCTCTATGATATTTCCTCTATATAATATTTTTTCCTCTTTATGTCATTTTCTGTCACTATAATATTGTATCTTTCTAAAAATATTCTCTCTCTATAATATTTTCTCTCTAAAATATTCGCTATCTATAAAATTTTCTCTCTAAAACATCATATTCTACAATGTTTTCTCTCTACAATATTTCTCTCTCTAAAATATTCTCTTTGTATACTATTTTCTCTCTCTAAAATATTATTTCTATAATATTTTCTCTCTTGAACATTTTCTCTCTCTATGATATGTTCTCTCTCTATAATTAATATTTTTCTCCCCTCTATATTATTTTCTCTCTCTATAATATTTCTTTTCTAAATTTTACTCTCTATAATATATTCTCTCTCTAAAATATTCTCTTTCTATAATATTTTATCCCTATAAAATATTCTCTTTCTATAATATTTTCTCTCTCTATAATATTTTTTTTTTCTAAAATATTCTCTCTCTAAAATATTCTTTTTCTGTAATATTTTCTCTCTCTAAAATATCATATTTCTACAAAGTTTCCACTTTATAACATTTCTCTCTCTAAAATATTCTCTTTTTATAATATTTTCTCTCTAAAATATTCTATTTCTATTATATTTTCTCTCTCTATGATATCTTCACTCTCTATTATTAATATTTTTCTTCTCTTTATGTTTTTTTCTCTCTCTATAATATTTTCTATCTAAACTACTCTCTATAACATATTCTTTCTCTAAAATATTATATTTCTATAATATTTTCTCTCTCTAAAATATTCTCTTTCTATAAAATTTTCTCCCTAAAATATCATATTCTACAATGTTTTCTCTCTACAACATTTCTCTCTCTAAATATTCTCTTTGTATACTATTTTCTCTCTCTAAAATATTCTTTCTATAATATTTTCTCTCTTGAATATTTTCTCTCTTTATGATATCTTCTCTCTATAATTAATATTTTTCTCCCCCTCTACGTTATTTTCTCTCTCTATAATATTTTTTTTTCTAAATTTTTCTCTATAATATATTCTCTCTCTAAAATATTCTCTTTCTATAATATTTTATCTCTATAAAATATTCTCTTTCTATAATATTTTCTCTCTCTAAAACATTTTTTCTTTCTAAAATATTCTCTTTCTACAATATTTTCTCTCTCTAAAATATCCTATTTCTATAAAGTTTTTGCTCTATAACATTTCTCTCTCTAAAATATTCTATTTTTATAATATTTTCTATCTAAAATATTCTATTTCAATTATATTTTCTCTCTATTATTAATATTTTTGCCTCTTTATGTTTTTTTTTCTCTCTACAATATTTTCTATCTAAACTACTCTCTATAACATGTTCTTTCTCTAAAATATTATCTTTCTTTAATATTTTCTCTCTAAAATATTCTCTTTCTATAATATTTTCTCTCTCTACAATATTTTCTTTTTCTACAATATTTTCTCTCTCTATAATATTTTTTCTCTATAATATTTTTATCTTCAATATTTTCTCTCACTACATATTTATTTATTTAGTACTCTCTGTCTATATTCTTCTCTTTAGAATTTTCTCTCTCTAGAATATTTTTTTATCTATCATATATTTTCTCTAAAGTATTTTCTCTATAATGATTTTATCTCTCTACAATATGATATGTATATATTCTCCCGGTTTTAATTTTTTTCTCTTTACAATAGTTTCTCTCTACAACATATATGTTATTCACAATAATTTCTTTTAATTATTGTTTTGCCTTCTTGCCTCAAAAACCCAAAAGAAGAATCCAAAAGCAGAAAATTTATGCTTTTGGATTTTGATGATTTTCTGGTTTTGGTTTTGGAAAACCAATTTTCTAATCAAATTCCAAACACACTAAAATCTTATACCAAAACCAGTTTGGCAAGCGGAACTAGTTTTGACGCAAAACTAGGCCTCCAAAACCAATGCCAAACACACCCTTAGTGCATTGGCGAGACCATTATTGCTACCCGATTCATTTGCTACACTTGCTTACAGCCCAATCGTGGGCTGTCACGTTGTCCAAAAGAGGGCATAATAGGAATTATGCTCTTATTTTGAACAACGTGACAGCACATAATTGAGACATAAGCAAGTGTAGCAAATGAATCAGGTGACCATTGCACCAAGGGGTAGCTTATGACCCCACATCACGATGATGTATGTGAGTATGTCCACTTTTTGTTCAAATAATGATAGAATTTGGGAGGATAAATTATATCTTATTAGGGCTCTATGGCCGGTATAGATACGTGGGTGACTTGAATAGCAAGTCAGATATACACACACTCTCGTATCCTATATGCACTTACTCTCTTTATAAACAATCTAAATCTTAACACCCCCCTCCCCCCCTTAAACTCAAGGTGGGTCAAACAAAGTGAGTTTGCCAACCAAAAATTAAAAACGATGAGTAGAGTGAGACTTTTTGAATAAGTCCGCGATCTGCTTAGTAGATGAGACGTGTGGTAGAGAGATAGTCCCAACTTCGTAGTGCTCTCGAGTGAAGTGGCAATCGATCTCGATGTGCTTTGTTAGCTCATGAAAGACCGGATTGCAGGCGATCTAAATGGCACACTTGTTGTTGCAGTAGAGAGCAGTAGATGAGGAGACTTCAACCCCAAATTCTGAGAGAAGGCGCCTACCATGGATGATTTCTTTGGTTTGAAGCCATAGCCCGATACTCGGACTCAGTGCTGGAGAGGGAGACAACATCCTGCTTCTTACTGCGCTAGGAGATAAGAGTGTCACCGAGAAAGAGACAGAAATTGGTGATGGAACCTCGAGTAGTAGGATCATCGGCCCAATTAGCATCGGAGAAAGCCCAAAGAACTAGAGAGGAGTTAGCAAGCATAAGGAGGGATCATGTGATGGTGCTCCATAGGTACTGAAGGATGCTCAGAAGTGCTGCATAGTGAGCGGAGCGAGGGGCCTGAACAAACTAGCTAGCAATGCTGACCATATGAGTAATGTCAAGTCTGGTATTACACAAATAGATAAGTTACCCTACTATCTGCCTGTACCGCATAGCATCGAGAAGAAGCTCTTCACTAGTGGGATGAAGCTTAACATTAAGCTCCTCAGGTGTATCTGCAACCTTCTAATCAACATGTGCAACTTAAGTGATAATATCTAAAGTATATCGCTATTGAGAGATGAGGATGTCATCCGACTTTGTTCTATCTCAAGGCCAAGAAAATAGCAAAGACGACCCAAATCCTTCATTTGAAACTGTTGGAGATGAGCTTTAAGGGATGCTATGCTAGCCGTCATCATCGCCTATGATGATCATATCATCAACGTAGAAAAGTAGAAGAAGCCACCCCTGCGATGAGAAACGCACAAATAGATAGTGATTGTGGTAGCTCTCATAGAATCCAATCCGACGAACAACACTGTGAAAACACTAGAACCAAGCACGAGATGCCTGCTTGAGGCTATAGACTGTGCAATAAAGAAGGCAGACGTGCCAAGGAGATATAGAATATCCAAGAGGCGACTGCATATAAACAACCTCAGAAAGGGTGTCGTAAAGAAAAGCATTCTTTATATCCATCTAAAAGATAGGCCACTGTCGTACGACAACAACGACAAGGAGAGTGTAAACGATGGTCATCTGAGTGACTGGACCAAAAGTCTCGTCATAGTCGATCCCAGCCTCCTGAGTAAAACCACGAGCAACGAGTAGGGACTTGTGCCGCTCAACAGGACCATCAGGTCAGTGTTTGACCTTGTAGACCTATTTGCAGCTGACAGGATCGACTCCAGCAGGGAGAGGGACAACATATCAGGTTCGAGTCTGAGCAAACTCCGAAAGTTCCTCGTCCATAGCTATTTACCACTCGAGTACTGAATGGCCTTACAGTAAGAGCAGGGCTCTGAAGGGGTGACATGAATAGCGATAAGGAAAGGTTGGTATGAGGGAGCATAAGAGTGGGTAGCAGCAAACATGTTAAGCTTGATAGTCTGGCGATGACCGCATCGAGGATAACAACGCTCTGGTACTGGGATAGGATCTTCAATCAGAGGCAGAGGAACTGGTGGCGGAGACGATAGAGGAGGCGTAGGAGGAGATACAGGGGGAGTTGCAGGCTCAAAAGGAAGAACCTCTAGTGGAGGTGGTGAGGGAGGTGTCGGGGCCACGAGAGAGGGTGCATTGGCGCCAAGGTGGTGGGACTCGACCAATGGAGAGGCATAGGGGCCAAGTCTGCAGGACTTGATAGGAGGTGGCACGATAGAGGGAGATACAACCAGTGGGGACTTAAGACTACCGGACTCGGGGGGGGGGGGGGGGGGGGGGAGGAAATAGAGATTGTGAGAAAAGTGAGTAAAAAAGAACTTCTCAAAGAAAGAGACATCACGTGGCAAGCGAAAGCGATGAGCAATAGGGTCATAGCAACGAATGCAACACCGAGGTTCGTACTAGATCATATATTCATATATGTCACATATTGTGCATAAGTTTCTTGCAGGGCACCGCTAAAGTGTGATTGTATTCCTTCGGGGAGCTGACCCCGGGTTCTATAATTATGTGGATGTTTTATGGATTTTTCTGTGATGAATGAATTGTAAGGCCTCATGGGACAAGCACGTGAAGGTTGCCCACGACTTGGTATTTTCTAGCCAATATTTATGTTTTTGTTCTTTTTTTATACTTCTACCTAAGAAAATATGTACGAACGAGAAATTACTCAGAGTGTACTAGAATTTTAAGTCACATGTTGAAGTCTTGGAGGACAATGCCAGATGGGAGATTCACTATATATATATATATATATATATGGATTTTTTTTATTTTATTGATTTTTTTTTTCTAACGCAATGGTAAAACAATGACTGTTGTTGTGCCCGTCAACGTTCCATTGGATCGTACTTGATTGAAATCATTGGACCGTTTCTAGCCACTGGGCTCTGCCAGGCTGCAACAACATATTTGGAGAAAAAAAATTCCACCGTTCGATCTCGCTAGCTAGGACACGCAACGATATCCATTGGCTTGACTCAAGCTGCACCGCGCCAATAGAAACCAAAGGGTGACGGGGGATCGCGATGTGTATCGCATGGAGAGTGCATGATGGAGCACCTGCAGGCGTCACGTGGTGCTGTCACACTTGCGGACAGGGACCACCACATGACCGCGTGAGGACAATAATCTCTTGGCGAACAGCGGCCGTTCGCCACTCCTGGCGAACCGGATGGTGATAACGTTAAGTAGAGAAGCCGATAACGAAGCCGTTGGAGGTTTTTTTTGACCGTTTTGACCGTTTAAATATGGAAGGAGAGCGGATAGCGAATCTGTTGGAGTTGCTCTAACAGCTATCTTCAATTCTATAGACATTACTTAAAAGTAAGATAGCGGGGACAAAACTTTTTCTAAATGCTGACGTTTTTTCCCAACAGGATATGTCACACCAACAAATCGTAACCGTTAATACCCTTTTAAAAGGGGGTTATAAACGTTAGCTTCTTAAAAAGGTTTTCGTTTTACGTTAAGGATAGGTAAAGTCTGAACTCAACATTAAGTCCTGTAGTTGGACTTTGGCTAATGCAAGCTTCTTCTCCCGCGTACATGTAATAACGAATTTTTTTGAATAGCAATTTTACACCTACAGAATCCTTGCGGTCCTCCCTGCGGCCAGAATACAAACCCAAGCCACCCGGACTACCCCGCATGGCCACATGGCTACAACCCCTCCACCACATGCATGGATCCCATGGCCGGAGTTCGTCCCTTATATGTAGTTGGACTTTGGCTAACGCGAGCTCCTTCTCCCGCGCACGTGTAATACCAAAAATTTTTAAATGATAATTTTACCCACAAAGTGTAACAATCGTAGCGAAAGAGTAACAATCGTTAAAGAGCAAAAATCTATTGGTTTTGGCTTACACGGGCTCCTTCTGCAGCGCACATATAATAACAAAAAAATTTAAATGACAATTTTAGCCCTATATATAAAGTGTAACAATCTTGGCAAAAAAGTAACAATTGGTAAAGAGTAGCAATTCGTTAGCAAAGAGTAACAATTTGATATAGTAAAATACCATACTTGTCGATTGATTGTAGTGGTATTTTTACTTATCTGGTATGATTATCTTTGTGACAAAAAATGCATTTAACTATGTGAAACGAAGTCAATTCTATCTCGCACATAAATAGTAACAATTATGTAAAAAAGAGAATTATTTGGTCGGTTGACAGAATTTTTTTTTTTTTGATGAAAATATTGTAGACACACGAATTTCGTCGGACCCGAACCCGACTTACGTGTGCCGACGCGGATGCAAACCCGACACGCGGACCTGACTCGCCCGCACCAATGCGGACCCGGACCCGACTCGCACCTAGCAAAGAGGAGCGGACCCCATGCTTCAAGGGGGGCCGGCACCTACTAGGGTCCGAACCCCATGGGGCCGGCCCCTACTAGGACCCGAGCCACATGGGGCCGACCCTACTAGGACCCGAACCCCATGAGGGGCCGGCCGGCCTTGCAAGGAAAGAAAGAAAAAAAAAAAAGAAAAGAAAAGAAAGAAAAGAAAAGAAAAGAAAAGGAAAGAAAAGAAAGGAAAGAAAAGAAAGGAAAGAAAAGAAAAGGAAAGAAAAGAAAGAAAAGGAAGGAAATACCGCCATGCGCGGGGGGAGGTTGCGCATGACGTCTGCACACACGCGGATCTGCGCCGATTCCTCGATCCGACGCACAAGAAGAAGCGCCCGATCGCCATCGATTTCGTGTGCGAAATCCAACCATAATTGCACCCGCCAGAAAAGGAAAACAACTAAATGTTATTCCCCTCATCAATGGATGAAGAAATCCCGGGTAATTATGAGAGAGATACAAAAGGGATTTAAAATTAAAAGTTCCCATATCTCTCTCCCCTCCCCTTTGCCTATAAATAGAGGGGGTGGGGGAATGAAGAAGAGGTCGAAGACTGAAGACGAAACGCCAGAGCTCTGCAGAAGAGGAGACGCTTCTTCACCGACCCAAGGCTTCACGAGGCACAGTCAAGCCTGTCCCGAGGGATCGGCTTACTGAAAGTCCTCATCAACGTGAAGACCCTTGCACACGAAGATCAAGACTTCGACTCCGTGCACGAAGAAGAAAGCTCGGAGAAGAAGATCCTTCGACTCCGAAGACGCCAGAAGCAAAGGCCGGAGAAGAAGCTCGGAGCGACACTACCCCGTCGGCTCCAACAAATCCTCGATCCCGATCAAGCTCCAAAGCCCGGAGGAGAGAAGCGAAGCATCATCACCCCGTCGTCTTCGACCAACGCCTGCGCCATCCACGAAGAAGAAAGCCTGGAGCAGATCGTCTGAAGCGTCGCTACCCCATCGTCTTCATCAACAAAAGCCGACGCTACAACCGTCGCACGGAGACCGTCGCTACCCTCGTCGTCTTCATCAACAAAAGCCGACGCCACAACCGTCGCACGGAGATCGGTGCTACCCCCACTATCTTCGAAAGCATTCTTCGACTTCGATCACGCCAAAGAAGCCC
Source organism: Chamaelirium japonicum (assembly GCA_947650365.1). Lineage (NCBI taxonomy): Eukaryota > Viridiplantae > Streptophyta > Magnoliopsida > Liliales > Melanthiaceae > Chamaelirium > Chamaelirium japonicum. The sequence continues at coordinate 473,001 of CANTAL010000073.1, read as the reverse complement.
GGTGAAGAAGAGAAGTCCAGTCGACACGCAAACCGTCGAAGCACCGAAGAAGTAGCCCACGTCGTTCGAAGAAGAAGATCGAGTTGACGCTGAAGCTAAAGCCAACGCAAGAAGCCAAAGCAAAGCCCCAGTAAAGCCCGCGCCAAAGCAATGCAAGTGCCAAAGCCAAGCGACTATGCCGGCCACGAGCAAAAGCACCGCACGTTCTAGCCGATACGACGCGAAGTCCGAAAGAACGAAAGCATCGCAAGTCTCTCCCAGCTACGTCCAAGTGCAAGCGCCGAAGCAAAGCAAAAGCCAGAGCCACGCCGGAGCCGAGCCAAAGCCAAAAAGCCAAAGCCAAAGCCAATGCCAAAAGCTCGATCGACGCCGCGAACCGACGATCAAGGACACCGAGGTCAAGCAAGGAACGAGGAAGACGCGAAGACCGAGGAACGAAGCCGAAAACCCCCTAGCCGAGAAAGCGCGAAGCACGGAAGGGACAAAGCAATGGTGGACATTCCTTAGCCTCTCCAAAACCCTCTCCCTGTAAAGACCCCTGTCCTGGGCAACTTCTTCAGAGCTCTCGCACGAACACCATGTGGAGACGCGAATCAAAGGGATCCCCCAGAAGATCTTTCCCACAATCCCCTGATCAAAACTCGCCGCAACCCGGACTCGCTACACCCGAGCCACCCGGGTCCCGGCCACACTTGTAATCTCGTGTGATTCGCAATAAAGACGACCCGTGCTTTTTTCCGCGTCCACAGATTTCTAGCACGCCCGGTGGGACCTCTTCTCCTTTCATCCGTACGGTTGAAGAAGCTGCTTGAAGTTTGCGATGGCCGGAACGAACAACGATACGTTTGCTCCAAGCCTCTCACCAATCGTCGAGTCTCCTCTACTCCGACACGGTAATCCAGTAAATCCGGAGGGTGATGCTCCTCCAATGGTACGCGTCTACACTCGGCGTACTCGGACTCTTGCGGATGTCTTCGTGCCGGAAGCTACTACCGAAGATGCTCGCCAAAGCGCCGACGAGGCCCTGGTGCTTGAAGAAACGAGCCTCGATCCTGGAGCCCATGTCCAGAAGTTTGGGGAGGACCAGCCCCAACCCCGAACCCGTTCGGGTTCTCCAGCAGACGTTGCACCTCCTCTGCAGGGGGCAAACATCAATCATCAGCCAGAAGCAAGTCGGCGTAACTACGTCTCCGATGATTATGGCGAGGATGCGAACATGCAACACCGAGACGTTCTCCGTCACCACCCTCCGTCCGCTTTTCAGCTCCAAGTCATGCAGATGAACGAGCACATGGCGCAGATTACTCGGCTAATGGAGGAGAAGGATCGTCATATCAACACTCTTCTCCAAAAGTTAAGCGCGAAGGACGCTGCAGCAGTCGGCCAACCCGTCGCTTCTCCAGTAGCCGCTCCAGTTCCGTCTTCAACTCCCGCTCCTGTAGAAGTTGCTCCGACGGTTCAAGCAGTTACTCCAGCGCTCTCCTCGGCTCCCGTCCCATTGGAAGTCGTCTCCCCAGCGCCAGCCTCGGTGGCCACACAACCTCCGACAACGGCAACGATGAATGCTCAGCAAGTCCAAGCATTGATAGCCGACATGATGCGCTCCCACGACAGTGGCCTTCCTCCGATCACGGCGGCATACTCGAAGCCCTACACTGCGAGGATCCAGCAGCTACGGTTCCCAGTCGGATTCCAGCCACCAAAGTTTCAGCACTTGGACGGAAAGGGAAATCCAAGACAGCACGTCGCCCACTTCATCGAGACCTGCAATAATGCCGGCACATATGGCGACGAGATAGTGAAGCAATTCGTTCGCACCCTCAAAGGCAACGCGTTCGACTGGTATGTTGATCTTCCTTCAGGGACCATCGACAGCTGGGATCAGATGGAGAGGGAGTTCCTCAATCGCTTCTACAGCACCAGACGAACCGTCAGCATGACCGAGCTTACTGCAGTCAAGCAAAGGAAGGACGAGCCGGTGATCGACTACATCGACAGATGGAGGAACCTCGCGCTGAATTCACAAGACCGCTTGTCTGAAGACTCGGCCATTAAGATGTGCACCCAAGGCATGCACTGGGGTCTGCTCTACATCCTCAAAGGTATCAAGCCTCGGTCTTTCGAAGAACTCGCAACTCGGGCTCATGACATGGAACTCAGCCTAGCAAACCGCGGGGACTCGAAGAACAAGGACTTCTTGAAGGTAGAGAAGAAGGACAAGCCACCGGCACCAAAACCAAAGCAAGTCATTGTTGCTGATGTCGCTCCAACCTCCAAGCCGTTCAAGATCGGTGGCAAGCCAGATCAGAAGAAGGGCGTCGCCGTACCGCCGCCTCCGAGACAAAGGATGACTCTAGAAGAGCTCGAAGCCAAGGAATACCCCTTCCCAGACTCGGAAGTCTCCTCTATGTTCGACCAACTGCTGCAAGAGAAGATGATAGAGCTCCCTCCTTCGAAGAGGCCCGAGCAGATGCATCGCGTCGACGACCCTCTCTTCTGCAAATACCACCGGGTGGTGAGTCATCCCATTGAAAGATGCTTCGTCTTCAAGGAAAGAATCATGGCGCTCGCTAAGCAAGGGAAGATAGAGATCGACTCTGGAGAGGTTGCTACGGCCAACATAACGTCCATCACCTTCGGCTCCTTCTCGCCGGTGCTCGTTGCTGCTCGGCGAAGCATGCCCAAATTGCGCATCAACCGTCAAGCTCCAATCGCTAAGTCAACTTCCCAGCCGAAAGTCTCGAAGCGACGTCAACGTATTCCCGCGTTCACCGAGGATGAAACGCCGCTGCCCTGGAGGCAACCATCGCTCACACCAGCACCTCTTCCAAGCAATACTGCATCCCAACGAGCGCTCCAAAGGAGATACGAGCAAGGAGATCCAGAAGTCGGTCTGCTGGGCCAGCCTTCGGGGAAGTTCGACTATTACGTCCTCTACTCAAGGCCTCCGTCCGTTCCAATCGACGAAATCAAGCCCACCCGCTGGGGATCGGAAGACGAGCCAGTAGAGCCTCAGGAAGAACAAGTGCCTTCGAGGGAACCAGTTGCTGCTGTCGACCATCATCCTAGCGAAGGGGAATCCACCGATGAAGAAGCATGGGTCATGCTACCGTGGCGGCGAAAGCCATGGCAAGAAAAGAAGCTCAAACAAGACCGTGTGATGAGGGGATTCACCAAGCGGAAGACCTACAAGAAGAAAAGCAAGACTCCGGGGAGGAAGGCGTTCAAAGTGCCGCCAGTAAGCCAAGACGATATCCTTCAGCAGAGTCTTCCAGAGCCGACAACTTTGCAAGAGTGTTAGAATTGGTGAGGTCTATAGCTCGTAAAAACCTAGTGTTTAGCTTTGTATGGTTGATAGTATAGGACTGCATATTGGTACGTACCTTAGTACGTGTTCTGATTACAGAACAGAGAGCCATGGCTACATGGTAATCCACTTGAGTGGGAGACTCAAGGGACTGGTCCCATGTAACCTAAATACGTTCGCAGCTCTGATAAGGGTTGGTCGCCCTATCAGGATAAGCTGTTGGGATGACAGAGCGTAGGTGTCTCCACCACGGTCATTACCAGGCACAGTATCTGTGGCCGAACGGAACCAACACGGTGCACAGATCGATGAGCAGACATCGGTGCACTAAACCGTGTTTCTGCTTAGGGTAAAACGGTCCTAAACCCTGAGGAACCATGTCTGGTGTTCTAACCAGTTGTGTGGTGCTTTGGCGCACCAATGTGTGAGGATCCGGATGCAGTGATCCAAAACCACGGTGTACTGGGTTACCCGGCTGGCGTTGCATCAGCGTGTCACTCCTGCAGGCTATCCACACCCCTAACGGGAGGTGCGTTCCTTGGTCTGACCTACGTCGTATTAAACCCTGGCCAGGTGGTCATCAGTTGGACTGGTGACGGATCCGGTTGCTCGGAAGAGTAATCGGAGGTACGATGTATGTGGTCAACCGGGAAGGAACCGAGTCATATGAGCACTCGAGTCTGACGGTATTCTCTACTGCTCGAGTTGCATCATGGCACCAAGTGGAGGGACAGCGAGTTTACCATACTAAGCGGAGAGCAGGGGTATGAGAGAGAACATAGTAAGTCCGGGGGAATTGGAGTGCAGCCTGCATCGCACTCTGGGTGGCTACGCAGGTTAACTCGGACTCAGAGGATCGATGGTACACTCGGGTAGTGTGTCGATCGAGTCTGAGTTGGAAGCCATGAACCCTGGTCCCTGAAGGTTCCACCTTATCGATATTATGTACGGTTCTTATACCATCTCCTCGAAACACAGAACGTAGTTAGAGGAAGCGAGAAGTCCAAGCATACGCTCCGTGAGTGCTTCGCACTAGTGCACGGTAGATGCGTAGCTACGTGTGTGCACTAAGGGGAAACCCTAGGTTAGTGCAGAGACGCATGTAGCAATTCCTTGCCATAAGTGGACTTTGCCACATGGGTGCGATGCACCGGGACATGTTGCGAGTTGACTAGTTGACTTTACTAGGGGCACCCTACGGGAACCTCAGAGAATAGTGAAATCACTGGTGCACTTCACTTATGTGTGCCTTGCAAAGTCTCGTACACGAGGAACGGCCAACTAGTGGCATAAGGGCGTTTTGGTCATACCATGCGCCACTATGCACTAAGGGGGCCGGCCCAAAGTGTTGAGAGACTGGTCAAGGCCGGCCCCATTAGTTTCGGGAGGTTGTTGCCTCCGATGAAGGGGCCGGTTATGAGGCGCAGAAAACGGGCTGGTTTTGACCGTTGTCGAAAACAAGGAAAGGATAGAGATAAAGAAGAGATATATAGGGATAAGGTTTGAATCTATCATCCTTATCCATACTGTCCTTATCCATATGAATAGGCCGGCCCTATATATGAGAAGGAGAGAGAGGGTGCACGAAATTAATAGAGCCATGCAAGCCCTAGGGCCGGCCATGGCATGGGGAAACCCTAGCCGCCCCCTCTCCTCTCTTCGCATCTCCTCTCTCGTCTCTCTCTCCCTCGCTTGCGCCATTGGATGGCGACTCGTCTTCCTCACATGGTGTTTTGTAGAAGGAGAAGGCTCGTCGTATGGAGGCACTCAGAGATCCATCGACGAGGTGCCGTGCATCGTGTGAGATCGGGTGAACTAGAAGGCGTCTCCCGCAACCTTTTGCTGTCCAGAATCTGCACAGAAAATCAACGTTGTTTCTGCGATTCCGGAAGCTACAGAAGTCCAAACGACGTGAAACTTGTTGGAAAAGTTGCGTCTTGAAGTTGGCTACCTTCAGTCCAAATTTCAGCCCAATCGGAGTTCGGAGCAGAAAGTTATGGCCGTCGCACCGAAGCTATGTCGAGCAGATCCGTAGCCTGTCTCCATCGACAAAGAAGAAATTTGTCGCGGTGAAAGATTCCGCACGCAGGTATGACCTCTAACAAGTAGATCTAACATAATTAGAACATGCATTCATGCTAGTTTGTTCTTTCGCGTTAGATCATCATTAGGGGTTCGCGTAGTTGCCATGCTAGATTCATACACGCATATGTAGATCGTTTCGATGAAAATTTTGATATGTAACGCACACCGCTCACGGTCCTCGGACCTTCACTTTGCTTCCGTTGCGGGCCTCTACCATGGATTTATTTCCAACAAAGAGTTCTTCCCGGATCACTTCCTCCCAGCGGACCGACACATCAAGGTGTCTTGTTGCATGGTCGAAGTCCATGAGGCATCGGAAGGAAAGAACGAGAGCGAAACTTCTGGAGAAGGCGACTCCACAGATGAGGGAGACGATTCCGACGAAGGGGGCACCGCCTCTCACGACGAAGCAATCTTGCACATGCTGCTCGTAGAGGCTTTGCATCTCCCGAAGAAGGCTCGCCTGGCAATGGCTGCGGCCTTGGCCGATCCGGATAGCTACAAGAGGAAGAGGAAGGATGATCAAAGGCGCAAAGCTGTGGCCTCGTGTGATGCAACGATAACCTTTTCGGATGAGGACCTGTAACTCGGGACGCGATTGCACAACCGGCCTCTTTACGTTTCGGGATACATCAAGGAGAAGCCAGTGAACCGAATCATGTTGGACTGTGGCTCCGCCGTCAACATCATGCCTATCCAGACAATGCGGCAACTCGGCATTACCAACGACCAGCTCTCGCCCAGTCAATTGGTCATCCAAGGGTTCAACCAAGGCGGACAGTCCACTATTGGAATCATTCGTCTGAAGCTGTCAATCGGCCCGCTAGATACAACCGTCCTCTTCCACATCATCGATTGCCAGACATCATATCGCCTCCTGTTGGGAAGACCATGGCTGCACGAGAACGGCATCGTGGTATCCACCTGGCACCAGTGCCTCAAGTACTACGAAGAAGGCGTGGAGAGGTGCATAGTTGCGGACGACAAGCCATTCAACGAGGCCGAGGCACACTTGGCCAACGCTAAGTTCTACCAAGCAAAGGGCTTAGTCGCGGAAGTTCTTCCAGCTAAAGCCCCTCGAGTCCAGAAAATTGAAGAAGTAAAGAAGGACAAGACTCCTCTTCTCGCGAATTCGGTGCCACCCTCTGACGAGGCAAGACTCAAAGTCCAAGGAACGCCGAAACCTGGGCAAAGGATGCACATCAGCTTCGAGCCAAGAGCAATGCAATATACCCCATTGCCAATCCAAACGGCGCTTGTCCTGCGTCTCGCGCCGCAGTGGCTCCGTAAATCTGAGCGATCGCCTTCTACTCCGACAAGGAAGCTGGCCCCGTCGTTATCTCAGGCCAATATCATCACTCTGCAAGAAATGACGGTGCCATTACCTAGTCTGACGCAAGCTCCGAGCCCAAGCAAACCCGTCGAATCAGCAGACCTCGAGCAACTCGGATTCAAGCCAGAAGGGAGTTGGGGGCAAAATGCTGCCCAGTTGCTGTTCAGAGCCGGCTACAACGAGGAAAGCGCCATGGGCACACTCCCACCAGCAGCAACTCCACATGGGATGACGAGAACTCAAGCTCGGCTGTTTCAAAACGGAGAACAAATTCCCCCGAACCGCCGAGGCATCGGCTCCAGTCAAGCTCCGTTGGTCATCAGAACCACAGCAAAGAAGACCTTCACCTCGAACTACATCGAGGCGAGGATGGTAGATGAAGCAGCTGAAGGATCGATAATTTCCGATGCACTCTCTACCTACCTCAGCCATCCAGACAGTAGGAGAAGATGACGACGGGCTCGATGCCAAGCCTGGTTCCGGAAGCAAACCAGAGGTGGTAAAGACTGTCGAATCGAAAATGCACATCCGTGTTCGAGAGGCTCAGGCCAGTCAAACAATCAAAGAAGAAGTCAGCGTTCAATCGTCTGGGGATGCCAATCGAGGACTTCGTCTCAACACCCACCCACCCACCCATGGCTGCCGTCAATCATATCTCCATTACGGATCCCGACAACGGTGACACTTCTACTTCGGACGACGAGTTGCCCAACGCCCCGCCAGTCCTCGAAGAAGGGGGGGCAGTCCACCGTTGATGACTTGAAGAAAATCAACTTGGGCACGGAGACGGAGCCTCGGCCTACATTCGTCAGCACATTCTTGACCCCTGAGGAGGAAGCAGCATACGTCAAACTGCTTAGAGAGTACAGAGACGTCTTCGCATGGTCCTACAAGGAGATGCCGGGCCTTGATCCCAAAATCGCAGTCCACCAGCTCAGCGTCAAACACGGAGTCAGCGCTATCAAGCAAGGACAAAGGCGCTACCGGCCAGAACTGGTACCCCAAATAGAAGGCAAAGTCAACAAATTGATCGAAGCCGGCTTCATTCGAGAGGTCAAGTACCCGACATGGATCTCTAGCGTCGTCCCCGTCAAAAAGAAGAACGGCCAAATCCGAGTGTGCGTGGACTTCAGAGACTTGAACAACGCATGTCCAAAGGACGACTTCCCCTTGCCAATCACGGAGCTAATGGTCGACGCGACAACAGGTCACGAGGTGCTCACTTTCATGGACGGATCATCGGGCTACAATCAGATTCGAATGGCACCCAAGGACGAGGAGCTCACGGCATTCCGCACACCGAAAGGAATCTACTGCTATAAGGTAATGTCGTTCGGCTTGAAGAACGCGGGAGCCACCTACCAGCGAGCTATGCAGAAAATCTTCGACGACATTCTTCATCAAAACGTGGAGTGTTACGTCGACGACCTCGTGGTGAAATCCAAGAAGAAGTCGGCACATCTACAAGATCTCGAGCTAATCTTCAAACGACTTCGAAGGTACCAACTCTGCATGAATCCGCTCAAGTGCGCGTTCGGAGTCTCCTCAGGCAAGTTCCTCGGCTTCGTCGTCCGACATCGTGGCATTGAGATAGATCAATCCAAAATTGATGCTATCGTCAATATGCCCGCACCAAAGACAGTGCGAGACCTCAGAGGCCTCCAGGGGCACTTGGCGTATATCCGAAGATTCATCGCCAACCTGGCCGGAAAGTGCCACCCTTTTAGTCGCCTCATGAAGAAAGGAGCATCGTTCAAATGGGATGAAGCGTGCCAAGAAGCACTCCAAAACATCAAAGCATATCTACTGAAGCCGCCAGTCCTATCAGCACCGGTTCAAGGGAGGCCGCTCATCCTCTACATCGCCGCCCAGGAGCAATCCTTAGGGGCACTCCTGGCCCAGAACAATGAACTTGGCGTGGAGACAGCTTGCTACTACTTAAGTCGCACTCTCGTCGGCGCAGAGCTGAATTACTCCCCAATCGAGAAGGTCTGCTTAGCGCTCATCTTCGCCACGAAAAAGCTGCGACACTACATGCTCGCTCACACCATCAGACTCGTCTCGAAGGCTGACCCACTCAAGTACATCATGTCGAGACCAGTGCTTTCCGGACGTCTGGCCAAGTGGGCCCTGCTGCTACTTGAATTCGACATCACCTTCGTGCCACAGAAAGCGGTTAAAGGGCAGGCCCTCGCTGACTTCCTCGCAGAGTACCCTCTCCCGGCAGAATGGGAGTTATCAGAAGATCTCCCAGATGAAGAAGTGTTCTCCGTCGACGTCGCCCCATCCTGGAAAATGTTCTTCGACGGCGCAGCTAGGCAAGACATAGCGGGAGCCGGAGTCATCTTCGTCATTCCGGACAACAAAATACTCCCCTTCTCATTCCTGCTCTCGGAATCATGTTCCAACAACGTGGCAGAATATCAAGCCCTACTCATCGGTCTCGAGCTGGCCGACGAAATGAAGCTTCAAGGACTAGAGATCTTTGGCGACTCTCAGCTCGTGATCCAGCAAGTCCTGGGGGCGTACGAAGTCAACAAAGAAGACCTGGTGCCGTTGCATGCGCGGGCCGTGGAGCTCCTCGGCAGACTCAAGGCCGCTTCCATTCAGCACGTTTCCTGAAACCTCAACCAGCAGGCTGACGCACTCGCAAATCTGGCGGCTATACTCCCGTTTCCAGATGAACGTTCGCTCGTCGTCCCCGTCTGTAGGAGATTCGTGATTACCGAAGAAGAGGGTCCGCCCGAAGTACCGGTTCAAACCAACGCGGTGCATGTCCTCGAGATTAAAGAACAAGACTGGAGGCAACCGTTTGTGGAGTATTTCGTTCATGGTAAACTCCCCAAAGATTCGAAGCGCAAAAGTGACATCCGTCGACGATCTCTAAGGTTCTACCACTTCAATGACGAGCTGTACCGATGAAGCTATGACGGTACACTCCTGAGGTGCCTCGCGAAAGAGGAAGCAGAAGCCGCGCTCGAAGAAGTACACGCTGGAATCTGTGGATCGCACCAGTCTGGTCCGAAGCTTCACTTCCGCGTCAGGAGGATGGGATACTACTGGCCTACCATGATCAAAGACAGCTTGGAGTACGCGAGAAGATGTCAAGCTTGCCAGATGCACGGGGACTACATCCGTCAACCTCCGGAGCCTTTACACCCAACAATCGCGTCTTGGCCCTTCGACGGATGGGGTCTCGATATCGTCGGTCCTCTGCCCAAGTCATCCAAGCAACATCTCTACATTTTGGCGGCAACGGACTACTTCTCCAAGTGGGCTGAAGCAATACCGTTGCGGGAAGTTACAAAGTACTCCGTCATCAGCTTTATCCAGAATGACATCACCTTCCGCTATGGAGTCCCCCGCTACATCGTAGAGATAACAGGAAGCAGTTCAAAAATGCTGCCGTCAGTCAGTTCTACGCATTGTACAACATTAAGCAGAATTGTTCGACGATGTACAACGCTCCGGCCAACGGTCTAGCAGAAGCCTTCAACAAGACTCTGTGCAAGCTGCTGGAGAAAACCATCTCGAAGACAAAGAAAGATTGGCACGAACGCATGGGCGAAGCACTATGGGCTTACCGGACATCCTTCCGCACGCCGACGCAAGCAACACCGTATTCCCTCGTCTATGGTGTGGAGGCCGTTCTCCCACTCGAGCTCTAGATCCCATCACTCAGGATAGCAGTTCAGGAAGGCCTCACCAGCGACGACAACGCCCAGCTCCGCCTAGCAGAATTGGAAGCACTGGATGAAAGACGCCTCGAAGCTCAACAGCGTCTGGAGTGTTATCAGGCCAGGCTCTCTCGCGCCTTCAACAAGAAGATTCGTCCTCGATCATTCCAGATAGGGGAACTGGTGCTGGCGGTCAAACGCCCCATCATTCTCTCGCATCGAGGAGGGAAGAAATTTGATGCCAAGTGGGATGGCCCGCATTCCGTCAAGGAAGTCTACTCCAACGGCGCCTATCTCCTCACCACGCTAGAAGGGCTGACACTCGGCCCTATCAACGGCAAGTACCTCAAAAGGTACTATGCCTAAAGCAAGGCCACACCCCTTGTCCAAAAAAAAAATGAACTACGTGCGACTTGATCCCCCTTAGGGGGGTACGTAGGCAGCCTGAGAAGTTACTTCAGGTTCAGTCCGACCAAAAGAAAAAGTCAATAAAGTTCCATGAAAAGGATATGGCAAAACGAGGCGATAATATTAGATAATGAAGAAAAGGCAGTATATTGCATAAGTCCCGAAAAGAAAGCCGCAATGAAACAAGGAACAACTAAAAGAAGGTGTCCAGAGCTTGAAGACGGCGCACCAACTCCTCCCTAGTCGCCTCCACCCGCTGAAGCTCCTCGGGATGAGCGGCCAGAGGCTCACGACGGGTCGCCAAGTCCGACTGCTGCTTTAAGAAACTCGCCTTCAAAGCGCTCTCCGCGGCCTCGGCCCGCTCCAGACGAGACTCCGCCTTTCGAAGCGAGGCGCGCACAGACTCTATCTTCCTCTGAGCCTTCGACAGGCTAGACGTAGCCTCTGCAAGTTGATGCTCGGACTGACTTAGACTCGCCTCAGCAGCCTCCAACCCAGAAGGGGAGCTCCCCTCCAGTAATGCCCGCCGGGATCGATAAGCCTCGCTATCAGTCACAAGCAGGTTCATCTGAGCGACGAAAAGAGAGCCGTCAACTTTGAACTCCACCAGGCTCGCGCAAAACTCCGCACCGTCCGTCGACCACCAGTCCTGGAGGGCACCAAGGCCGGCAGTTTGAAAAGGCTCCAACGTCGACTTGATATACTGCCGGCAGCTCGAAAGAAGGAACTCTGAGACCCTGCTCCTCTGCCTTAAAACTGGGCGAGGTGCCTCGGAGTAGGTAGGCAAGACCTTCCCTGCCACTGCAACTGCCACAGGAGCCGCCTGCGCCAACGAGGATGGCAGGACCGGAGAAACCGCCGCTACCGCTGCAACAACCGTCTCTTCCAACGGGCACGAGGGCACAGTAATCGGGGAATGCCGCTTGTCGACGCTCGAGACTTCAGCCTCCTCACCGAAAGACAAAGCTTCAACATCGATGTCGTCCAGGTTAATGTCGCCCCTAGGGAAGTTCTCCCCACAAAGACCGAGGAGACCCAGATCGTCCGGAGGGATATCTAGCTCGCATGCCCCAGGCACTTCTTGCGCAGCGCCAGTGGACGAGTACCCGGGAGACGCCTTTGAAGAGCTCGCTCCGCGCTCTACCACTATAACGGAATCTGGTCAAAAGGAAGAAATGATGCTCAGCGTGATAAAACTTCCTGAACGTAGAGGGCAAATAAAATAAAGAGAGCTCCATACCTGTGTGGTTAGACGAAGCAGTCCTAGATGGAGGAATCACCTCATCTTTCAGAAGTCCAGGCTCCTCGGCATCCTCCATCAGACAAGGAACTCTCGGGACCATCCCGCGAGGAATGCACACTTTTCTTCTCTTGGGAGGGACACCCTCAACTTCGGCCTTCGGGAGACAGGATACCCCAGGGGCACTAGTAAGCTCGACGTCTAACACTGGAGCTAAAGAAGGAACACGACGAGCACTGGAAAGACGGCTGCAACTCCTTTGCACTCTCTGAAGCCCCAGTCGGAAGCGGCGGTCCTCCACTCCCGCAGAATGATTGAAGCAGAAATTCCTGAACCCGCTACTCGCCAAGACGTCGACTGGAAAACTCGCAAGTAAAGGGGAAACTCGCCCTTCAACCCACTTGCAGTATTCCGGAGTGGCGGCGTCCCGAAACCCGGATTGTAACATCCGCCCCAAACACACAAGATATTGTCCGCTTTGCCCGTACCCGAACAAGAACTTCCCAGGGTGGTCACCCATCCTAGTACTACTCTCGCCCAAGCACGCTTAACTACGGAGTTCTTACGAAATCCGTAGCGGCGCACGGTTTTAAAACGCGTCTTCTATGTTTGGGAGGGGAAATTATATAAGTAGTTCAGGATCTCCTTCTCTCCAGACGATGTGGGGCTAACTCATGGCCTTGTACACCTCACCTCACCTCATCCATCTTAGCATTCCCGCCTCAGGAGTCTTGGCTCTTGGCTATTGGCCTATTGGATCTTGGTCGTCACAATCCACCCCCCTTAGGGCTACACGTCCTCGTGTAGGGTTAGACCCCCCCATCCCGAGGAGAACCGGCTCTGATACCATTTTGTAACATCCGCCCCAAACACACAAGATTTTGTCCGCTTTGCCCGTGCCCGCACGAGAACTTCCCAGGGAGGTCACCCATCCTGGTACTACTCTCGCCCGAGCACGCTTAACTACGGAGTTCTTACGAAATCCGTAGCGGCGCACGGTTTTAAAACACGTCTTCTATGTTTGGGAGGGGAAATTATATAAGTAGTTCAGGATCTCCTTCTCTCTAGACGATGTGGGGCTAACTCATGGCCTTGTACACCTCACCTCACCTCACCTCACCTCATCCATCTTAGCATTCCCGCCTCAGGAGTCTTGGCTCTTGGCTATTGGCCTATTAGATCTTGGTCGTCACACGGATTTGGCCCCAGGAAAGAAACTGCTGTCAGTCAAGCGAGCATAGAGAGAAGCCCACAGACGGTAACCCTCCTGCGGACTGATACGCCCCTGCAACTGCTGAGGCATGCCAGGAACTTCCTGTCGAAACCCCTGTTGGCGAGCAAAGCGATGGGGGGAGTACTGCTCTACCTCCACCACATCCCCCTTGCGCCAGACCAAGTAGCCAGGACGGCAGCTGACCATGTTCCAGTAAAGACTGTCCGGGAGCTCCTCGTTATCATACACAGTCGACCTCTCCAAGGGCAGCACCGAATGCTCCGACAGAAATTCAAAATCGACGCTCCCTATTCTTCTCAAAAGGGTGCGAGCACACTCTCTCGGACGCTCCCAACTGATAAAGGCGTTTAAGATCCCTCCTATCCCGGGCAGGAAAGGCAGCTCGGCTGGATGCCCGCCTCTAGCAAAGATCCCCTTTGGGAAATGCAGAGCTATCCAGCCGTACAAATAATGCAAGGGTCTGAACGCAGTCGACCGGCCAAGCTCCTCCTTGGCCTTATCTGAGCCAGACAAGTCCCAGTAAGTCCCGCTGAGAGCCCGGTACAAGGCGCATAGTATGGCAGGGGCTAGATTGAAAAGCTCGCCCCTCTCCATCCTGGAGGCTGCAAGGAAGGTCCCCGGACGAATAACCTCCCCAGAACACGAAAGCACGAACCGACAGAGGAAGATGACCAGCCCGGCAGCTCGGTAAACCGAACGCCACTCCTCGCTGTCGTGTTTCAAGCCGAGGATTTCCCAGGGACACGGCTTCCCCTCCATTGAATGCTTCTCTCGAGCCAAGGAGTCGATAGGCCTCACGAAGGAGCGAAGCGGAGGTCTCTGCATCTGAGCGATCTTCCACATTGGGTGAGCTGAAGGCGCCGGAGACCTATACTCGCCTCTGAACCAAAAGTCGACCCAAGAAGAAGGACGCACTCGATCTGATTGATCCCGCACCGCAATGATAGCATGTGCCTTGAACAGAAGAAGACAAGAGCTCGGAGCGTAGCTGCTGTCCAACAGGTCCTTCAAGGCTGGCACCTCCTCCTGGTAGTAATTCCGTACTTCGGGGCACCCGGAAACGATATGGACGTCGCGAAGCGAGATGCCTATCTCCCCTGCTCCAGTGAGGAAGGTGTTGGTTTTCGGACACCAAAGCTCACAAAGTGCGCGGTACATCCCCTCAGGATGACTGTACTCTCGATGAGCTGGCGCCAGAAATTTGGCCAATAAGTTCATCTCAGGTTCTGCGCCAAAGACCTCGTAGAGCTCGCCCATCCATTCGCGAAAGCCGCAAAGGTACTGGACGTCTCCCCGAGGCCAAGAATCGGTGCCCCATCGGGTCAGCCTGGCGCATATCTTCAAGGCAACAACTGGCGTAGGCACGAAATCTTCATCACAGTGGTGGAACGGAAGACTCAAACTCGGCCGAAGAAGCTTCATGGAGATCCCTTCGTCAGTGTGAATCTTCTCGCTTAATTTCGGCATCCCACAAGTCGCATCCGTGACTCCATCTTCCGTGATGCACTCGTGCACAAAGACACGGAGCAACGACAGAAGGTCTTCCCGCCTTGAGCTGCGGTGATGGCGCACACGAGTGTAGGGAAAGTAAAGGCACCTCCTCCCATCGAAGAAATCCTCGGCTATCCACCCTGGAGAAGTCAAACTCTCGAAGATGTGAGCCCTGGAGGACCATGAAGGGAGGCAAGTCAAGACAAGTGCGTGCAAAAAAAAAAAAAACTAAGGGGGCCTGTACCCCTGTCAAGAGGACCACCCGACTTGTGGTCATGCCACCATTGGCTCCCGAGCCTTCGCAAAGCGCCACCCAGCCAGGGCCGCAGCCACCTGCGCACCCGTGCACCGCAGACCTACTGCTACCGACGGCGCCCTCGGAGTAAAAAAAGAAAAAAGGAAAGAGAGCCACTACCGCTGGGGCCCGCGGCCCCCTTCCAATCAAAGACCGACAGCAGGGAAAGAAGGGGGGGGCCGCAGCCCCCCTCCTTCCCCTTCTTCTTCGCCTGCAACTCTGGGCCGCCCCCGTGCGACCCCGACCTGATCGGGCTCCGCGCGGCGCCCTTCTCGGCCCCGAACCCGACCCGGCCGCCGCCCTTCTCGGCCCCGAACCCGACCCGGCCGCCGCCTCCTTCGGGCCCCACAGCCGCCGCCGCAGCCCCGCGCGCGCTCGGCCCGACCCGGCCGCCGCGCACCCCGCGCGCCGCCGCCGCCTGCGCGCCACCGCACCGCAGCCCCGTGCGCCGGCCCCGCTGCTGCCGCTGCTGCTGCTACGGGCCGGAGCCGAAGAAGAAGGAAGAAAAAAAAAAAAAAAAAAAAAGAAAGAAAAGAAAGAAAAGGAAAAAGAAAAGAAAAAAAAAGAGAGAAAAAGGAAAAGAAAAAGAAAGAAAAAGAAGAAGAAGAAGAAGGAGGAAGAGAGAGACGACGAAGGCGACCCGCACCTCAGCCGCGCTCCTACATCCTCCCCGCCTCGGTCATCGCCGCAATGCCGTTTCGAGCCTGCCTTCGCAACGACCGCAAAATCACGCACCATCGCCGCCGACGAAAGAGGCGACACCGGGAAGACGGAGCAAGTCTCGTGCAACCCCAGGCAGCTCTCTTCCGACGACGGTCTTCAGAAGCCGGCAGAACCTTCGCGAAGAAGCACAAGGCCGACGAAAGAGGTGACACCAGGAAGACGGAGCAAGTCTCGTGCAACCCCAGGCAGCTTTCTTCCGACAACGGTCTTCAGAAGCCGGCAGAACCTTCGCAAAGAAGCACAACGACGGATGAAGGGGGTAGGGGTCCTTAAATAGACTCCTGACCCCGCCCACAAAAGGAATCAAGGACAAGTGCTCTACGATTCCTACGTGTCCAAACCCTACGCGCTCTCACCGTCGCACTCGTCCTTGAGGGGGCATTTGTAGACACACGAATTTCGTCGGACCCGAACCCGACTTACGTGTGTCGACGCGGATGCAAACCCGACACGCGGACCTGACTCGCCCGCACCAATGTGGACCCGGACCCGACTCGCACCTAGCAAAGAGGAGCGGACCCCATGCTTCAAGGGGGGCCGGCCCCTACTAGGGTCCGAACCCCATGGGGCCGGCCCCTACTAGGACCCGAGCCACATGGGGCCGGCCCTACTAGGACCCGAACCCCATGAGGGGCCGGCCGGCCTTGCAAGGAAAGAAAGAAAAAAAAAATAAAAAAAGAAAGAAAAGAAAAGAAAAGAAAAGGAAAGAAAAGAAAGGAAAGAAAAGAAAGGAAAGAAAAGAAAAGGAAAGAAAAGAAAGAAAAGGAAGGAAATACCGCCATGCGCGGGGGGAGGTTGCATATGACGTCTGCACACACGCGGATCTGCGCCGATCCCTCGATCCGACGCACAAGAAGAAGCGCCCGATCGCCATCGATTTCGTGTGCGAAATCCAGCCATAATTGCACCCGCCAGAAAAGGAAAACAACTAAATATTATTCCCCTCATCAATGGATGAAGAAATCCCGGGTAATTATGAGAGAGATACAAAAGGGATTTAAAATTAAAAGTTCCCATATCTCTCTCCCCTCCCCTTTGCCTATAAATAGAGGGGGTGGGGGAATGAAGAAGAGGTCGAAGACTGAAGACGAAATGCCGGAGCTCTGCAGAAGAGGAGACGCTTCTTCACCGACCCAAGGCTTCACGAGGCACAGTCAAGCCTGTCCCGAGGGATCGGCTTACTGAAAGTCCTCATCAACGTGAAGACCCTTGCACACGAAGATCAAGACTTCGACTCCGTGCACGAAGAAGAAAGCTCGGAGAAGAAGACCCTTCGACTCCGAAGACGCCAGAAGCAAAGGCCGGAGAAGAAGCTCGGAGCGGCACTACCCCGTCGGCTCCAACAAATCCTCGATCCCGATCAAGCTCCAAAGCCCGGAGGAGAGAAGCGAAGCGTCATCACCCCGTCGTCTTCGACCAACGCCTGCACCATCCACGAAGAAGAAAGCCTGGAGCAGATCGTCTGAAGCGTCGCTACCCCGTCGTCTTCATCAATAAAAGCCGACGCTACAACCGTCACACGGAGACCGTCGCTACCCTCGTCGTCTTCGTCAACAAAAGCCGATGCCATAACCGTTACACGGAGATCGGTGCTACCCCCACTATCTTCGAAAGCATTCTTCGACTCCGATCACGCCAAAGAAGCCCGGAGAAGAAGAGAAGTCCAGTCGACACGCAAACCGTCGAAGCACCGAAGAAGTAGCCCACGTCGTTCAAAGAAGAAGATCGAGTTGACGCTGAAGCTAAAGCCAACGCAAGAAGCCAAAGCAAAGCCCCAGTAAAGCCCGCGCCAAAGCAACGCAAGTGCCAAAGCCAAGCGACTACGCCGGCCACGAGCAAAAGCACCGCACGTTCTAGCCGATACGACGCGAAGTCCGGAAGAACGAAAGCATCGCAAGTCTCTCCCAGCTACGTCCAAGTGCAAGCGCCGAAGCAAAGCAAAAGCCAGAGCCACGCCGGAGCCGAGCCAAAGCCAAAAAGCCAAAGCCAAAGCCAACGCCAAAAGCTCGATCGACGCCGCGAACCAACGAACAAGGACACCGAGGTCAAGCAAGGAACGAGGAAGACACGAAGACCGAGGAATGAAGCCGAAAACCCCCTAGCCGAGAAAGCGCGAAGCAAGGAAGGGACAAAGCAACGGTGGACATTCCTTAGCCTCTCCAAAACCCTCTCCCTGTAAAGACCCCTGTCCTGGGCAACTCCTTCAGAGCTCTCGCACGAACACCACGTGGAGACGCGGATCAAAGGGATCCCCCAGAAGATCTTTCCCACAATCCCCTGATCAAAACTCGCCGCAACCCGGACTCGCTACACCCGAGCCACCCGGGTCCCGGCCACACTTGTAATCTCGTGTGATTCGCAATAAAGACGACCCGCGCTTTTTTCCGCGTCCACAAATATATAGAAGTTTTTTTTTTTTTTTAAATCAACAATCTGGAATGATTTCAATTGATTTTCATGCAAAAAATGATTCGTTATAAGTTGAGAGCAGGAAATGTATATTTAATGAACTTGGCCTGGGCACTATTGTCCTTTTTTTTATTTGGGTGGGTGGGATTTTGGGAGGGAGCTATTGCAATACGAAACTTGTAGGAGGGATCATTGCAAGTTGATATCTTTCTCAGGGAGCTATCACTAAGTCTCCTTTTAAAAGTGGAAGCAATTTGATGCTTAATCTAAGTTGGCCAATATTCAGCCCTTTTGTTTACTTCGCCGGCTAACCTCGACCTCTTTACCCACTGCGACAGTCTCTAATGCATTCCTTCCACGACAAAGAGAAAACACAATAGTTATGTCCCCTTTCCTCACCGTTGATGTCTCTAATGCCATACGGTGCTCACAACCTGCCTGCCAATTGTCACATAGGGTTGTTGCTAGAAGCTGCATGAAGGCTGCTTTGAGAGCCAGCTCTGTGGGACTCTTTTATGCTCTATGTACCAAAGCTTTTGCAAAACGTATTCTAAATTTTTCTATTTCCCAAACTTTGGATTGCTTCTTTTGCCTAATTATTTTTTAACGTTGAATTTATTACGATTACAAATTTATGTACTATTTGATGAAAAACATGTTGTGGTTCGTGAAACATTTGTAGGCGGATCCTCATGAGATATATTAGATTGCAAATCGACCATCTAACAGATCAATCGCATAACACAATGATAATCTCAAGCAATATAAGCAACAAAGCACAAAGCAATGAAATTCAAACGAAATTAAAACACAAAAGTACCAAGATAAGAGACAAATTTTACATGGAAATCCTTGCATGAGAAAACCACAAGCGAAGACGATCAACTGTAATGGAGAAATCAAGTAAGCTATAAGCACGCTCAACCTCAACAAGAAAACCCTAATTCGCCTTTAGGGTTTCATTTCCTCTCAAGAATCTCACCAAGGTTCCTCTCAAATCTGTCATAAAACCCTGTTCCTAGTTTGGTCTCTCAATACCCTTTATATAATGTAGGGTTTGTATTAAATAAAAGACTCAAACTCGTAACAAATCAGATTACTGAGGCAGACAAACCGATCAATCAGCCGTATGGTCCGATTGGTCAGTTTGGTCCCTACCTAGGGAAACATCGTCGCTAGTAAATCCGATCGGCCTGTAGTAAAACTGATTGGTTTTTTAGAGCATACCTCTCATGTGCAATAGAATTGATCGATCGGGTAGCACCCGTCGATCGATCGGACAGTTTGTTTCCACAAATCTTCGAATGAGCCAGAACACAAATTTCTTCACTTTGGCAAAATTTCTCCTCGGATCTGATCATCGTCTCCAATGCATCCTGCTGGCGCACTACAACGGTGTCCAAAATCGTGTCCCGAAGACGTGTCAAAGCACCTTGACGGTGTTAGCACCTCGAAGGTGTGAAACTCTTCAAATCATCTTGACTAAGTTCAAGCAATGCTTAAACTTAGTCATTGTAACCGACTTCATTAACATAATAGAAGGATTGTCCTGTGTATGAATCTTTTTCATAAAAATAATCATTTTCTTGATAGTCTTCCAAACAAGATGATACCAGATATCAATATGCTTCATCCGTGAGTGATGAATCTGATTATCATTTGTCAAATAGATCGCGGTCCGGGTATCAAAAAATACCACCATGTTGGGCTATAAGAAATCAAATTCATCAATAATATCTTGGAGCCAAATTGCCTTCTTAGCCCCCTCCATTATAGCCATATATTCTACCTCTGTTGTTGATAGTGCAATATTGTCTTGTAGGAAGGCTTTCAAACTCACCAGATCCCTTGCTAGTATAAAGACATAACCGGTCATAGACCTTCGTCCATCCAGACCACTAGTATAAGGCACATCAACGTATTACATTGTATCTCTAAACGAATCACCATCTCACTGAAAGCATAGACCAATGTCCAATGTACCATATAGGTACCTTACAGTCCGCTAATGCTGATTCCCTGGATTGATCATATAACGTGTGACTACACTTACTACAAGTGTGATATATGGACGTGTACATACAATCACATACATCAAACTGTCGACTATGCTTGCATACGACACATGAGCTATGTAAACATGCTCGTCATTGGTGCTAGAAAACTATGCCGTCGAAAGCTGAAAGCAAGAGGGATGTTAATTGACTTAGCACCACTTATACCATAATAAGAAACCACATTCTCTAAATAACTCCTCTGTGTCAAACAAACTGTACTACACTTCCGATTTCTGATCTTCTTCATCCCTAAAATCTTCTTAGTTGTCTAAATTCTACATCTCAAATTTGTCACTCAACTGAGATTTCAGAATATTGATATATGGCATGCTCTTTGCAGCAATAAGTATGTCATCCACATATAAATGGATGTATATCATAGAACCGTCACTAAACTTTCTAAAGTAAACGTAGTGACCATACTCACTTCTAAAGTCTTATGATATGTCATGAATGTGTCAAATCTCTTGTACCAATATTTCGATGATTGCTTGAGCACTTACTCAATCTGCGCAGATGGTCCTCATTTCCTTCCAACACGTACCCCCCGGCTGTTGCATGTAGATTTACTCCAAATCACCATGTAAGAACACAGTCTTCATATTTAGCTACTTTAGCTCGACATCAAACAATACCACCACAACCAACAAAATACGGATGAAAGTGTGCTTCACCATAGGTGAAACACTTTATTATAGTTGATGCATTCTTTCTGTAAGTAGTATTTTGCTACCAATCGCGTCTTGTACTGAACACTACCTAGAGTTTTCTTTCTTCTTATACACTTGCTTGCAATCAATTACCTTCTATCATCTTAGGTCTCCAAACAAACTCCCAAGTCTGATTCTTGTGGAGAAATTCGATATTTTTACTTATAGTCGTGTCCCACTAAATGCAGTCAATATCCTGAACTGTCTCACCGTAAGTGGTCGACTAATCACTATCACTCAGAGTTAGTGCATAATTCCCTTCGGACTTGACATCAATGATGTACGAGGTGCCACCATCACTGTCGATAGATTGTTAAGTGGGGAGAAGGAGAACACAATCGAAGAGCACACCCATGTTTTGTCAGCCATCGCGGAGAAATCTTCAACGGCATGTGCTGTAGAGGTGCTTGTCGTCGAGTTACCTACACATATATTGTTAATCATGTTGGCTATGATTTATTTTTTCAATGGATGCATTTTCGCGTATGATTGTCCTATCGTTGTTTGCACAACTTCAATGAATCTATTGTTGGTCCATCTACCATTGATCTATAGTACGTGGTAATCTCAAAGGCACATATTCAAGAAAGCCTATAGTTGGGAGTGCTTGTAGGTGAACTAGCTAGTTTTTTTTTTGGTTGGATTGGCTAGGCGGTTAGAGAACAGGGCGCTATATCAAGGGCTAAAAGAGGTTTGGAGATCAAAACCGGGGAGGCAACATCTGCTATTTATTAATTCCATAATCCCGAGAACATGATATCAACGGCCAGGATTCACATGCACAAACCAAGCACAACAGCCATTTGGGAAACTTTAGTCCACGGTGTCCATACCGGCCGGGAGTCGAACAGAGAACCTCTCCAACATGGGAGAGAGGGAGTACCACCAGGCCAAGAAACCATCATCGAAAATTTGCTTAGGAGTTTATGGAATTGGGTTTGAACCCATGCCAATGAAGTTGATCCATGTCCTGGATGAGGTCTCAACTCTACTAGTCTTCCTTGGGGCTCGTAGTGCCTTCTCCTTTTACCCTTTCTTTCCTAGGGTTAGGGTTTCACCGATCGACTTCCTTGGATACCACCGGTGGCTCTAGAGAGACAGGGACTTAGGTCAGCACTGCCTAGGGGATGAGATCTGGCACCCCTTCCATCCTTTTGTGAAAAGGGGCTTTTTCGGCGGCCAGCATTTTGTGCTCATCGCGCCAAAGTCTCACAGCCCATCCTCTGCTCGGCTGACGGCCGTCGCTTGGCGTCGGGGGCAAATCTCTTGCCGGGTGCAGCAGGATGGACGGATCTGACCCCGGCGTCTAGGATCTCTGTCGGTGGATATTCAGATCGCCTCTTCTGGGCGGTGAGCAACTTGTGGCGAAGGCGGCGGTTGACGACAGTTCGAAGGCCCGGCTATGGCTCCAATCTTGTTTGTTGTGCTGTTGGAGCTGGCGGTGGATTGCCATATTTTGGTTTTTTTTTGTGTGTGGTGTTTTCTTCTCTGATTCTCCCTTCTTTTAGTTAGTTGGTTTTGTATCCCGCCAGGAGCGGAGTAGTTTGTATTTGTCTTCCTCTCTTTTTTAGGGCTTTGTAAATGACGTGTGTGGCGTCTTAGTGTGTGCTGGTGATAGAGCTTCCCCCGTCTGGTGGCGGTTTGGTTTCCAACTGAGTGGTGGTCTCCTCCTCTACTAGCACCGGCATATGACGCCTCCTGGGGGTCCTATTTTTACCTCCTCCTTTGGTGAACCAAAAAAAAAAACCTACTATAGTTCACAGAATTGAACAAAGTAAAGTGAAGTCTATCACTTCTATAGATGTGCAAAGCATAAATTAGATCTCCTTTCATCTAATTAATTAATTGTTATAAAAATGAAACTACTGATGCTGCACATGTAATGTGTGGGTTTACACAGTCATACTTCTTGTGTTTTTATCTTCATGTGTTTGTTCATGGGCGTCTGTTTCTCTTCATTGACACTGCAGCAATGTTGTGATAAGTGTGATTTTTTATTTTTTTGGGTAATAGAGGGCGGCAATTTTCTTCTATATATGCACTAATAGATTAGACCTCTCATTTTAGGCCCCAAACATTTTAAGAAACAATGGATAATTATTGAGATGATGTTAACTACTGTTCTGAAATGTAACACGATCATGAGATAGTGGAGGATACCAACATATTACTCAAATTTTCTATTCACAAAGTTTAGTTCGTTGTACATAAGGCGATGACCACGGTTAAGAACTGTTGGATTTAGGCAGTACATGATGTCGGCTCAAACCCGAGTCGGTCCATTCTGGATAAACTTAGCCATGGAGCAATGGATCAGATGGAGATTGGTTGAGTTGGTTGGATAGTAGTTGTATTGACTCTCCGGTTCTCTTCCCTTGCTATAAAGAGAACCAAAAAGATCAAGTAAGACTTTTGGGTAGATACCGAGAGAAACACAGGAGAGGAGGAGGCTGGCATCAAGGTGGTGCCGACGGAGAGGCTGACCATGTGTTCTCTCTCCGTGGGCGGCAGTCAATAGAAGGCTAAGGGAGCTACTCCCCGGGGTGGCTTTTGTGTCGTTACCATGGTGGGCTCGGAGCGGGAGGTGCAGCCGGCACCTTCCCGGGCGCTGCACATCGAGAGAAGATCAGAGAGAGAGGAAAATAGGGGATATCTGCCCGGCTGCCGTCTGCTCAATCAGAGTCGCGCGCACCGCCCGTTCGATCGGAATCGCACCCGCCCGCCGCCGACCAAAAAACGCAAAAAGAGAGGAGAGGAGGAGGCACACAGAGTGAGGGAGAAATGAAATATCGAGGGGAGATCAACGGTCCTCGATCATCATTCATTTTGTGACGCGAGGGTTTTTTTAAAAAAAAATTGGTTGAAAGTAAACGACGGTTTATGACCGTCATTTAGTTATAAGTTCGTCGTTTATAAAACGACAGTCTAAGACCGTCGTTTATCTATGTAGTATTTTTCAATATATTAGCACTTTCAATCAATGGTGGAGCCAGAAAGGTGAATAATCAAGTGATAATCATCTTATAACATCAACAATGTATTTCATATTTTCTTCTTAAAAGTATTTATATTTACGATTATTTATGAGTACCGAGTTCAAGATTTCGTAGTATAGTATGTATTATTTAGCAAGATTTTCATAGCTAAGCAGAGGTTACTGAAGTACAAGTGTATTGCTCCAAATCATTAAAAGAATAGGGGCTTATGCTTTATTACCCCTCATGAACCTTATCCGTTGGATTGTATTCCTTCGGGGGGCTGACCCCGGGTTATATAATTATGTAGATGTTTTATGGTTTTTTCTGTGATGATTGGATTGTAAAGCCTAATGGGACAAGCACGTGGAGGTTACCCACGACTTGGTATTTTCTAGCCAATATTTATGTTTTTGTTCTTTCTTTATACTTCTACCTAGGAAAATATGTACGAACGAGCGATTGCTCAGAGTGTACTAGAATTTTCAGTCACATGTTGAAGTCTTGGAGGACAAGGCCAGATGAGAGATCTACTATCGAAAGACCGAGTGCGGTGATCTGAAGGAAGAGACATCCGAAAGAATCCATGAACATAGATGTCAGAGCAGTACAAGTCAGGTTCAGTGGTCGGATCCTGAACTTGATTTTAGTGGATTTTTGTGCCTTGGATGTTTTTTATATTTCATATTAACTCCGATGAAACATAGTTTAATACTGTAGGTATTAGATTATGGGATGCCCATTCCCCACTTGGTCCCTACGACCATGTTAGGTTAGGTTTTTATTTAGTGACACCCATCGTTTAATTGACGTTTGATGGTAGCATGAACCCATAGCACTCGGTTATACCATCATTAGGTTGAGATCCGATGGAGTTCATCGGATGTCCCTAATTGGTCAGCATCAAAACCAATAGTGATGTGGTAATCTACTATGATATTAGCCATCAAGTTACAAATAAGGAGTCATAGTAATGGAAGACCTTCCCTTATAAGTCTAGACCTTAGGTTAGGCTTTAGAGCACTAAGGGTAATAACCGTCTCATTTAATATCAATGTTTTTGGAGAGCACGTAATATGATTCTCGGAAGAAAGGTGACAACTGAGTATACAGGGGATAAAGACTATGGTCCTCTCCAAATCGACCTATGCTTCATAAGAGGTCTTAACCCTAGTGGGGGCATGGTTTGACCAGGGTCTAGATTGTCACAGCTTGAGATCAAAATACTTGCATTAAAATAACCCGCATATTTAAAGGGATGTGTAAGAGAACTCATAGTGAGTGCCCCTGGCCTCCATGCCTAATTATTGAGTTTCTGGATAATGGGGCATGGCTCAACATCCCCCTCGAGTGATAGTTATGTTCTGTCATGCCGGAGGCTTAGTAGTTTTCTTCGGATATGATGGTCATGATGCCAAGAGAGAAGGGTTTTTTTTGCCTTTACGGGGGCCACATGAACTCCTGTGTCATAATTACTTAAGCTCGTGTGTAAGTATCCGAAGCACCCTTAAGGCTATCCGTTGTATCATATAGAGATCATGGGGGACTGGCCAAAAGAACACCATGGTCTATCATAGCCAATATGTGGAAGATTTGGATCGGGTCCAAGAGACCCGGTGTGAGCGGAGGACAGTGCACACTGCCCCATTGGGCGGGTGTATTCGAATCTGAGATCTCGTATACATGGTAAAATTAATCCATAGGCATGTCTTCGCTTTGAGGGTAGCAATGACATTTGGATATAATTTGACTTGTTTTAAAAATATCTTAAAATGAGTTTTCAAGAATTCTAATATTTGACCATTTATTTTTTAGATGGCCAAACTAGACCCCTTATCCGCCATCCTAAATGATAACAAACTTTTGGGTCCTAACTATAAGGACTAGAAACACAACCTCATGCTAGTGCTAAGGATTCTAGAGTGGTCAAGGCCTTGACCACTCTAGAACTGAACCTACCAGGTCCAAATGCCACTAAGGCAGAGACCAAGGTTTCTATAACTGGTGAGATTCTAATGAGATATGCAAGTGCTATATATTAGCCTCCTTACAGACAACTCTACAGAAGCAAGTCGAAGAAATACCTAGCGCTTCAGATATGATGATATACCTCCAAGAAATATTTGAGGGGCATAGCCGAGTAACGCGCTACCTCACGATGGAAAATCTTATTAGCATTAAGATGTCTGAGGGGACGGCTATTCTGGATCACATACTGAAAATGCTTGGGTTTCAGAACGAATTGGCTACCATGAACATTGTACTGGACAACGAGGTGATGAATGACATCTTCATTGCATCTTTATTCGGAGCCTTTGAAGGCTTTCTCACTAACTTCAACCTTAACAAGTTGGAAATGACAATTGCAGAGCTTCTAAGAGCTCTCCAGGCAGTAGAGGACGGGTTCAAAGTTAAGAGTGAGACATTCAACGCTAAACGTAGGGTTATTCTAAAGGCTACAAAGCTTATGAGCAAGAAGCCGAAGGTAAGGCCTCTGCAGAGCCATGTGGGAACCTCTAAGTTAAGGGATATGAAGTTACCAAGCACAAAGTGCTTCAGATGTGGTAAGAATGGCCACTGGAAAAAGAACTGCAAGACGCCTAAGGCTGTTGGGATAGGAAATAATCAACTACTTGTAGTTGAGTCATTTCATTTAAGTAGCAGTTCTTCTACATCTTGGATTGTGAATTCTGGTTCCACTGACCATGCATGTAACTCTTTACAGGAGTTCCAAGTAAGCAGAAGACTACTTGATAGGGAGCTGATCCTGAGTATTGGCATTGATACCGTTACAACTACCGAAGCAGTTGGAGATATTTTTCTTTATTTTCTAATAAAAAGACTTTGATTATGAGCGACGTAATACCGTCCTTGATACATAATTTAATTATTATTTCTTCTATGATAAATGATAGTTGTTTAGTTCTGTTTGATGCATCTAGTGTGTCTTGTGAGGGGGGATTTTGGTCGTCGTATGTGACTCTCCTCCAACAGTCGATTGAAGGTTTGACCCTTTGGGATGTGACGCGCTTCGAAGCGCTGAGTTGTAACTTGCTAGGCTGTCACACAAGCATTGTAGGGTAGAGAGAGTTGACACTAGATGTGGTGACGAAGTTCGGCCGAAGCCTACGTCTCCGTGCGGTAAGACGCAACCTTTGAATCCACTATCTTTGAATGAAGTAAAGCTACTCTCGATAGGCCGAGGAGTGCTTCTTACAAGAAGACAGAGGGTGGAGAGAGAATCTGAAAACCAGAAAGCTCAGGGAGCTCTGGAAAACAGAAAGTGGTATTATGGTTTGGATTTTGGGATCCGGAATCATTTACAGGGTTTACTATTTATAAGGGTTTGGTTTATTTGGGTAATATTCCAGGAATATCCGGGATTTGGTAAATACCCAGGGGGATTTACCTGACCCCAGATAGTGCAAGTAGGGCCCAGGTAGGGCTGCAGGTCCCACCGTCGTACTTGTAGGTGTTGGAAACTGGGTTCCGCTAATCAGAGTCGCAACGGAAGCAAAAGAAATATCCGAAGATCATACGGTGTATGTTTCATTACAATTTCGTGATACAAAACAATCTACATGCAAATCTACGATCTTAGCATATGTGCGGACACCCTAGAGGCATACTACGATCTACGGAAGACATGAATGCATCTAGTTAGGTGTTTAGATTCATCATACCTTATGGATCTATGATCCGAAGATTACAGAACGATGAAGAACCGCACTTGAATCGCAAAGGAAACTGTCGGATAGCATCTTGTCCTTTGCGAATTGAAGAATCCTCGAAATCCCATCTCTGAGTGCAGGGATTACGAGCCGACGGAGGAATCCGTTGTGAAGACGATGACGAGCCGCGAGATTTTCTTCTCCTCTTTCTCCTTTCTTCCTTCTCCTTCCTTCCTCTTCCTTCTCCCTTCTTCTTCCTCTCTTTTCCTTGGCCGAAACCACAAAGGAGGAGGACTAGGGGTCGGATTTTTGGAGGGAAGGGAGTAGAAGCATTAGGGCCGGCCCTCCCCTCCCTATTTCCTTTATAGGGCCGGTCTCCCATGGCTCCAAGGACCCTAGGGCCGGCCCCTAGGTGGATAGGGATGAGGGGGGGTCGGATTTAGGTCTTCCGGGTGTCTATCGTGAAGTCCGGACGAAAACGCCCTTCACGAAAAGCGGAAATCTGAAAGTGAGACTGAGTGAGGTGCGCTACTCGGAATCGAGTTCCGTCAGCGTCTGTGAGCTCCTGGAATTATTTCGCTCAATCTAAGATCCATATTAAATATGTTCTGAGCCATATTTCAGTATTTACCAAAATACCCCTACGGCCCGTAACACATGTGAATTAGGTTCTTTGGCTCCGGGCTTGCGCTCCATCGCGCTACTTCGTATCCAACGTATCCAACTAGGTCGGGGAACAATTCCTATACGCAACAACAAGGTGGAACCTTCAGGGTTCGGGATTTCTAGCTCCAACCGGATCCCTGATTAACTGTTCCGGTGACACACCGAAAGGTCCGTTAATCAGCCCTAATCCGATTAACCCGCGTAGCCACCCAGAGTGCGACACGAGTTGAACTCTAGTAAACCTAAACGTATGTTACTCCCTCGTAACCTTGTTCTCTACTATACTCTGATAATCCTTAGTCCCTCCTATTACTGGTGCCATGATACGACTCGAGCGGTGGGGAGCACCGTCAGATCCCGATCGATCATCTGACTAGGGTTTGATGACTTGTCATCTATAACACCACACACCTTCCGGTGCTATGCCTAGCATCCAGAACATCGTCAGTCATACTGACAACCACCAGGCCTGGGTTAACTGCGTGGACAGATTGACTCATCAAACCGCACCCATCCAACACTGGACGTCGGATAACTTGTAGGGATTACATGTCACTCAAGCGCCAGCCGGGTAACCCAACGTACCGTGGTATTGGACTATGGAAGGCCCGCACACATTGGCACATCAAAGCACCACTCAACTGGTTGGCCCAGTGAGCATGGTCCCTCAGGGTTAATGACAGATTATCTATAGTAGTAAGACGGTTTCTGCACCAGTGTCTGAATCACTGAACTGTGCACCGTCTTGGTTCCTGTTCAACACGATCATCGTGCTTGGTCAGGTGAATAGGAATCTCACGTTCCCATGGTGGAGACTTCACCACATCCTTTACCTGCCAACAGCTTGTTCTTGGTGAAGCGATCGGCATTACCTAAGCTGTGAACTAGTTCTAGATCTACACAAAACTGGTCCACTGGGTCTCCCAAGCATGGATCCTCCATGCGCCTCAGTGGCCTACTGTATTCCCTAGGGTTCTTTTATTATATGAGTATTATCATATACCAGAGTAGTATTCTAATTAAAGCAATAACCAAAGTCATCTTTATTAATGTTAATACAGAAAATCCACGCTAAGGACACACGAGCTACAACAATCTCCCACTTGGCCTAGCGGGGAACAACAGTCTTAACTCCCATGGCATCCACGTGCTTCTCAAAAGCCTTGGTCGGTAACGCCTTTGTGAAAGGGTCCGCCATGTTATCTGCAGACGCCACCTGAGTCACTGCTACCTCCCCTCGCTTCTGCAAGTCCTGGATTATATAGTATTTTTGCTCGATATGCTTGCTCTTCTGGTGATATCTTGGCTCCTTGGATTGTGCTACCACTCCACTATTGTCGTAGTAAAGGACAATAGGATCTTGAGCTCTCGGTACGCATCCTAAGTCCATGAGGAACTTCTTGAGCCACACCGCCTCCTTAGCTGCTTCGCACACCGCAACGTACTCAGCCTCTGTCGTCGAATCCGCGATGCATCCCTGCTTCACGCTCCTCCAACTGACAGCTCCTCCTCCTAAAGAAAATACAAACCCTGACGTCGATCTCCTGGATTCCGGATCTGACGCAAAGCCAGAATCCGTATATCCAATCGACATCAGTTCCTGTGAAGAGTAAACTAACTCATAATCTCTCATCCTATGGAGATACTTGAGTATACTTTTCACAGCAGTCCAGTACCCTGGACCCGGATTTGACTGATACCTGCCCATCATGCCTACTGCATAGCATATATCTGGTCTCGTGCACTGCATGACATACATCAGACTCCCTACTGCCGAAGCATAAGGTATCTTCTGTATCTCTGCCCTCTCCTCAGGAGTCTTAGGACCCTGATCCTTGGATAACTTCGTTCCATGTCTGAATGGAACCAGTCCCTTCTTGGAGTTGTGCATACTGAATCTGACCAAGATAGTATCTATGTAGGCTGACTGTGATAGCGAGAGAATTTTGTTCTGGCGATCTCGAGTTACCTTGATCCCCAGAACATAACTCGCTTCACCCAGGTCTTTCATATCAAATTGAGAGAATAACCACACCTTCACTGTAGACAACGTTCCAACATCGTTTCCGATGAGCAGGATATCGTCCACGTAAAGCACTAGAAAAACTACTGCAGTCTTATCGCTCCTTTTATAAACACATGGTTCATCCACATTCTGTTCAAATCTATAAGACTGGATAGCCTGATCAAAATGCATGTTCCAACTTCTGGATGCTTGCTTCAGTCCATAAATGGACCTTTGCAACTTGCACACCAGACCTTCCTGACCTTTTGCGACAAAGCCTGGAGGCTGAGACATGTAGATGTCTTCTTCCAAATCCCCGTTGAGAAATGCGGTCTTGATGTCTATTTGCCAGATCTCCCAATCATAATGGGCTGCAATGGACAAGAGGATCTGGATAGACTTAAGCATAGCCACTGGCGAAAAGGTTTCGTCATAGTCGATCCCTTCTCGCTGGGTATAACCCTTAGCGACTAGTCTAGCTTTGTAAGTCTCAACGGTACCATCCGGGCCTCTTTTCCTTTTGTACACCCACTTACACCCAACAGGTTTAATGTTGTGAGGTGGTGTTACAAGTGTCCAGACCGAATTTTGGGACATCGATGTCAGTTCTGCCTCCATGGCTTCCTGCCATGCTGCATGATCAGTGGATACCATCGCTTCGTCATAGTTCAGAGGATCATTCTCCTGAAACTCTGGATCAACCATAAAGGGTTCTCCAATGTATCTATCAGGAGCACTTGTGGTCCTCCCACTGCGATGAACCTGTGGTGGTTCCATAGGAGTCGATTCTATAGTACCGTTAATCTTAGTGGCATCGGCTCCCACTACGTTTTCTGTCTGCGTACTCCCATCAATACCAAGCAATTCTTCAAGAACTACTTTACTAGTGGGCTTATGGTCTATTAAATAATCCTTCTCCAGGAATACGGCGTTCGTCGAGACGACAACCTTTCTATCCTCAGGATCATAAAATAAACCACCATTTGTCCCTTTTGGATACCCAACGAACAGACATACCTTAGTTTTTGACTCCATCTTATCTTGCTTGTCCTTTCGCACATGTGCTGGACAACCCCAAATCCTAAAGTGATGTAGGCTTGGCTTTCGCTTCAACCACAGCTCCCAAGGAGTTAGGGGTACTGACTTTGATGGAACAAAGTTTAAAGTATATGCTGCCGTCTCTAAGGCATATCCCCAAAAACTAGGTGGCAATGTTGCATAACTCATCATAGTCTGAACCATGTCTAACAAAGTTCGGTTTCTCCTCTCAGATACACCGTTCTGTTGTGGTGTCCCTGGTGCAGTCAACTGGGATACGATCCCATGCTCACGCAGGTACCCAATAAATTCATCCGATAGGTATTCGCCTCCTTGATCCGATCGAAGAGACTTGATACTTTTACCCGTCTGCTTTTCTGCTTCAGCTCTGAACTCCTTGAACTTATCAAAGGATTCAGACTTTCGCCGCATTAGGTATATATATCCAAACCTCGAGTGATCATCCGTGAAGGTGATGAAATACTTGAAGCCTCCAATGGCATGGACACTTATAGGCCCACATACATCAGTGTGTACCAACTCCAATACCTCCTTAGATCTGCTACCTTTGGTTCGGAAAGACCTTTTAGTCATCTTGCCTTCCAAGTAAGACTCACACGTCGGTAGGCTTTCTGAAATATTTGGACTTAAGAGTCCTACCTTAACCAACCTGTGAATCATGTCTGAGGCTATGTGTCCAAGCCTTAGATGCCAAATGAGTGTTGGATTATCTAAGGGATTTTTCCTTTTAGATGAATTAATCACACAAGCTTCAGTTATGTTATCCTGCGTATGATTGGAGTTAATTACATAGAGACCATTCTGTATCTTTTTCTTACAAACAAAGGAACTATTCAATTTAATTGACACACCAGAAGCATCAAATAAAACTGAAAAACCTTCATTATTCAATAAGAAAACAGAAATTAAATTACGTCTCAAGGACGGTACATAAAGTATGTCTCTAAATAATAAACTTCTTCCATCAAGGAACTGCAAGATGACATCTCCAACTGCTTCAGCCTCTGCCACGACCTTAGTTCTCATGCTTAGGATTATCTCCCCATCACCCAGTTTTCTTGTCTCCTTGAACCCCTGCAAATTATTGCAAGCATGGTTAGTGGAACCAGAATCCATAATCCATGAAACTAGAGAACAACTGGATGCTACAAGAGATTCCACTATGTGGATTTGAGATATACCTGTCTCAGCTTTCTTGGGAGCTGCGCGGCAGTCGCCCTTCCAGAGCCCCTTCTTTCCGCATCGGAAACATTTTTCTTTGGGCTTCGTCGGACCATTCTGGTTGGGAACCTGCAACTGCACCTGGCCCATCTTCACGGGCTTCTTAGACTTTCTTTTCTGAAACTTGCCCTTGGCTTTCAGAGAAGAATTCCGCTCCACATTTAGGGATTGGGCTCCTACCTTCATCCCGTCCTCTGCCGCCTGGAGCGCCGCTAGGAGCTCTGCGTTAGACATCTCCAACCGGTTAAGGTTGAAGTTGGTAACGAAGCCCTCAAACGCTCCTGACAGAGACGCGAGGAAAATGTCGGTCTGGATCTCTGCATCCAAGATGACATCGAAGGAACCAAACTCGTTCACATAGCTAAACAACTTCAGCATATAATCCCGAACTAAAGTCCCCTCTGCCATCTTCGTGGACACCAATTTTTTGATGGTCAGGTAACGAGTTACCCGACTACGACCCTCGAACATTTTCTTCAGGTAGAGCATCATGTCTAAAGTAAAGGCCATGTCTTCGACTTGCTTCTGAAGGACGGTCTGCAAGGATGCCACAATGTAGCACTTGCACATCTCATTAGCATCTAGCTAGTCTTTTCATTCCTTTAATTGGGACTCAGTTGCACTTGGTCCCGGCATGGCCGGTTGAGAGGTACTTATGGCAATTGTGTGTTTGCCAACCCTTAGGACGAGCATTAGGTTATGCTTCCAGTCCTCATAGTTTGGTCCCGTAAGTTTGTTATCATTAAGTATGAAGGCAAGGGGGTCGAGCTTGGTCATGATTTCTGTAAATAATGGTTTAAAGCAATAGTTAGGGTCTACTACAATCTATTTCATGGAATTTAGAAATAGATAATGTCTACTCCAGCCGCTATGTCTTCACCACCTCAAGTGGAGACATCCAGGAATCTAAATTCCCTGGGCTGGAGCACTGAGACTATCGGCCCTGAATTGGAGACAGCATCTCGGTGAGAGTATGCAACCGCTTCTACCAACGGGGTTTTTACGACCCAGTCTTTATCAGAATTACCCATGGTAAACTGAAAGACCTCCCAGTCTCCTTTTGGCCAGCTTTATGTGACCCGCGTGCGTAGCAACAGTGGCTTCACACAAGCTTTCGGATGCTTCCCACAAATCTAGGTGGTGTCAGCAGGGGGGTTCATTGGCTCCCGCGGTGCAGGATAAAACCGTCACCCACTGCCACCGGCATCCTCCATGTCCCGAAGGAAACCACTAGGCGAACCAGCAAGGAAGGAAACACAGCTCTCACCCGGTGGGAATATCGAACTGTGTACCTCCCACCCAGACCCTTAGCCGGTTGATTGTGGAGGCCAAGGGCTCCCCTTTGGAGGGAACCTCTTACACATCCCTTCTTTATGAGGTTTTATGCATATCTAGATAGGTCACGACCTCCTAGACATAGACCCTGGTCTACCGTGCTCTCACTAGGATTACAAACCCTCCCACAAAGCATTAGTATCCTCGGAAAATATCATAGTCCCTACCTTGAATACTTAGCTTTTGCCTTTCTTGCAAGGATCACATTACATAGATTCCAAGGATCCCGATGCTTCACTAGTTTGCCCATAATCCTAAGATCTGGAGCCTAGCCTAAGGTCAACGTGGAAAGGACTCCCACTATGATGACGCCTCGTTCTCAATTTGATGCCTGATGTCATAGTAGACCTCATCTCATTATAGGTTTCGATGCTGGCCAAATAGGAACATCCGACAACCTCCGTCGGACCTCAACCTAATGGTGGCATAACCAAATCGTGATGAGTTCATACTATCATCAAACGTCATCTAGAAACGGGTATCACACAGTGAAATCCTAACCTAACTTGGTCGCTAGGACCACGTGGAGAAAGGGCATCCCACTAGGGTTCTCATACTTCTTATGGAGACATTAGTTAATTATCACTAAACAAATCTAACACTGCGTCTATCTCGGTGCACAATACTTGGCTACCTGAACTACCACAAGGGCGGTTACCGTCTTTCCTTTTAGCTAGCTACCGGATTCGCACGTGTTAGAAGCATATAGAGACACCGATGAATCCATAATTTTAGTACTAACCCTAAGCCTGATCTAGAGACTAACTCACAAGCAAGAATGATAATCACATTATCATCGGGGTTCTCTAAATACTGAATAAAGAGAAACAACAGAGAAAGCATCCAAACTGAATCAAGTCCAGGGTCCGACCCCTGAACCTGAATAGCACAGCCAAGATATCCTACTCTTCCGTTCTGCACGATCTCTGACGATGATCCCCTTCATCGCCAACGTGCACGCTTTTGCCGGGTCTTTGCACGGCATGGTATTGCTTGCCCGAACCGTGGATGTATCATCATCTTCTTCTTCCTGTGACCGAAAAACTAACACGCTCCGAGCAAGTGCTCGTTCGTGTACAATTTCGCTAGAAAGAAAAGAAGACAATCCTAGAAACATGGCCAGAGAACCGAGGATGGTCAACCCCCACCCTCGCCCATCTAGAGCCTTATAATCCACAATAATAATCAATGCAAAATAAAATCCGGGGTCCGACCCCCGGATGCATGCAATCACAGATTACAATTCAGTGCGGCACCTGTAAAAAGACGATACATAGCACAATCCATATGCGTGATCTACGCTGAACCCCGACGAAAACATATGCCATTATATATTCACATGATGTTTTCACGAATTCATGCATGAAACATACACCAAAGTTTGCTCTGATACCAATTGTTGGAAATTGGGTTCCGCTAATTAGAGTTGCAGCGGAAGCAAAAGAAAGATCCGAAGATCATACGGTGTATGTTTCATTACAATTTCGTGATACAAAACAATCTACATGCAAATATACGATCTTAGCATATGTGCGGACACCCTAGAGGCATTCTACGATCTACGGAAGACATGAATGCATCTAGTTAGGTGTTTAGATTCATCATACCTTATGGATCTATGATCCGGAGATTACGGAACGATAAAGAACCGCACTTGAATCGCAAGGGAAACTGTCGGATATCACCTTGTCCTTTGCGAATTGAAGAATCCTCGAAATCCCGTCTCTAAGTGCAGGGATTATGAGCCGATGGAGGAATCCGTTGCGAAGACGATGGCGAGCCGTGAGATTTTCTCCTCCTATTTCTCCTTTCTTCCTTCTCCTTCCTTCCTCTTCCTTCTCCCTTCTTCTTCCTCTCTTTTCCTTGGCCGAAACCACAAAGGAGGAGGAATAGGGGTCAGATTTTTGGAGGGGAGGGAGTAGAAGCATTAGGGCCGGCCCTCCCCTCCCTATTTCCTTTATAGGGCCGGTCTCCTATGGCTCCAAGGAGCCTAGGGCCGGCCCCTAGGTGGATAGGGATGAGGGGGGGTCGGATTTAAGTCTTCCGGGTGTCTATCGTGAAGTCCAGACGAAAACGCCCTTCACGAAAAGCGGAAAACTGAAAGTGAGACTGAGTGAGGTGTGCTACTCGAAATCAAGTTCCGTCAGCGCCTGTGAGCTCCTGGAATTATTCCGCTCAATCTAAGATTCATATTCAATATGTTCTGAGCCATATTTCAGTATTTACCAAAATACCCCTACAGCCCGTAACACATGTGAATTAGGTTCTTTGGCTCCGGGCTTGCGCTCCATCGTGCTACTTCGCATGCAACGTATCCAACTAGGTCAGGGAACAATTCCTATACGCAACGATAGGGTGGTGTGGGTGCAAATTTTGGCAAGAAGTCTGCAAACAGCGGGACCCACCGGCCCTGCCTGGTGGGCCCACGCAGACTACTGCAGGACCCACCGGCCTGCCTGGTGGGCCCACGAAGACTATCGCAGGACCCACCGGCCCTGCCTGGTGGGCCCAATAGCCTGTGGAATCCCCCAGAAGACGGTAGTGGGGCCCACCAGCTTTACCTGGAGGATCCCCAGATGCTGAAACATAAACCGCCATTTACCACCAGAGAATCCTATAAATAGCAGAGCCTTCGAATGTAAAAGGATCCGATTTCAAATCCAGAAAGAAAATCTAGAGAGAAAATCCAGAAAGGAAGATCAGTGCCATCATCATCTGATATCTGATTTCAGAAATCAGAGATCTGGAAGTTCCAACCCTCTCAACCTTCAACTCTCCTCGATCTTCTTCTTGTCCTCGAAGAGATCAGAGAGACTTCAGTGACACTCGGCCTGTCGAGGTCACCTTAATCAAAGTGTTAGTGAATTCGGGTTGCTCCCTATAGCACGGAGACGTAGGCTTCGGCTGAACTCCGAGATCACATCTCCCTTGTCCAATTTTCTCTGTTTGCATCTTGTGAGATCCAACTCCAAACGACAGATCGAACAACGCTCTTCAACTTCAACCTCAATTGATTGGTGAGGCGAGGTCTTCGGGTCGGCACGAAGATTTTCCCCCACAGTTTGGCACCGTCTGTGGGATCAGAACGAAAAGTCAAGCTCTCTCCACTACTATCAGATCGGTTGAGCATACAACCGATCTTCATAGCCAAACTTCCTCGCCTCCTCGGTTGATCGGACAACTGATCGGACGTTGGCACTCTTGTTGCATCCTTCGCTCTCTGAATGGCGAAAACTAAGCACCAGGGTCAACCAGAAGGAAGTAACACTCAACAACAAGCTCGTCCTGAGACTCGTTCAATGAGTCAAAGGCTCAACTTCGGGCAGCCCATCGCTGTCCCCGAGATGGGGGTTCGCTCAGGGAGTGAGAGATCTGTAGATCGACCGATTGCCCATCCCGTACGACAGTCGATTGGGCAAACTGCCCCCACTCCTGCTGCAGACCCTCCATCGACCTACCAAATCTCTGCAGTCGACTTCCAACTGCTCCAATTGGCGAAGCAAAATACCACCCTCACCGCTGAGAGGGATGCTCTTAAGAAGGCAGCCTCCGAGGCTGGAATTGCTCTTCCCATCCCCTCAACTAATGAGAGGGTCGATCGGCCACGACCATCAATCCACTCCGAGCAAAGGAGATCAATGGGCACTGCTGCCCTCGGGAGGATTCATCGCGACCCAACTCCCTCTGCTGCCCCGTGGAAACAGAGTGTTTGGGATCGACTCGACGATGAGTCCTCCCAATCTTCTTCTGGTCGCAACTGCGATAGGAAGACACCTTCAAAGCTCGATATACCAAGGAGGCACCAAATAAAAAGCGCTCCTTCAAAAAGTAGAGTCTCTCCTTCCATTCCACCTTAACGTGGACTTGGATCAGACCTTCGACACCGACTTCAGCCAGCAAATACTTCAATGCCTGAGCAAGACCTTGCGATCTTGCCTCTTGACCCACCTCTAGGTCGAGGACATGCTCGTAGGGATGGGTATTCCTCTACCGGACCTCTCCATCGAAGCCTCTTCGAATCAACATTTCCAAGGGGATGGAAAACTCCTATCCTCCCCAAATTCAACTGCGTCAAAGGAGATCCGACTCTCCATATACTTGCCTTCAAGCAAGCTTTGACACCGCACGAAGAAGAGAACAACGTGCTTTGTCGCACTTTTACCGGGAGTCTCGATGAGCCATCACTTGATTGGTATCATAATCTCCGAGCTGGGTCCATCACCCAGTTCGGTGTCTTGGCTAACCTTTTTGTGCAGCATTATCAGCTCAATCTGAAGCCAGAAAAGAAGCTCGACTCCCTCTATCGGCTGAGGATGGGTGCTGATGAGACTCTCCGTAATTTCACTAGGAGATTTCGCAACGAGCATGCTGCTCTCTCTGGAAGACATCTGGATGATGAAGCCATCATGTTGGCTTTCCAGAACGCCCTCCGCTTCGATCTACATATCTACAACGACTTTATCCGCAATCCCCCTCCTTCTCTGGGTGCTATGTTCGATCGAATCCAGAGAGAGATTGAGGTGGAAGATGATCAAGTCGCTCGAAAAGGGCGAGAAACGAAGCGAAGACCGGCGGAAAGAGATGCTCCAAAGTATACTGCCAAAGCTCACAACGCTGAGACAGCAGCTCCCCCAGTCAACAAACGACCAAAGAATGATGAACGTCGATCTCCTACGAAGACCACTTTCACCGAGTGGAATCTGCCGGTCGAACAGATCCTTGATCGCATTCAACACGAAGAATTCCTTCGAAGGCCCAATCCGCTTCAGCCCAACTCAAAATTCACGGCTGACAAAACGGTTTACTGCGACTTCCATCGAAGCCATGGCCATTCAACCGATCGGTGCTATCGGCTGAAATTCCATCTTGAAGACTTATTGCGAGAAGGCCATCTTCAAGAGTTCATCAAAGGCGGACAAGATCAACGCCGAGCCTCTGCAAAGGGGAAAGAAGCATGCTGGGTTCATCAAATCTCCTCCAACCGGCAACCAATCTCTGTGAATGCCGATGTCTTTGGTATTTATGGAACATTGCACAATCAAGCTTTGATCGGGAAGGAAGTGGATCGGCAAGTTCGACGCATCTTCCACGTTCGTTCTGCGGCGAACAAGGAGGATACCTGGATTGAGAAGCCTATCGAAGGTTTGACTTGACCATTCATTGTTTTCAACGACATCGATCTTCAAGGAGTTCATACTCCCCATCGAGACCCCCTGGTCTTGAAACTTCTCATCGACGGTAGCACCGTCAATCAAATCCTCATCAACACCGGGAGCTCCATCGATATTATGTTCTCAGATTGTTTCAAACGTCTGGGACATAGATACTCAAGCCTTGACGTCGTCCCAACTGTGATCACTGGCTTCAACGGCGAACAAAGCATTACGGTGGGCGAATCGAGATTCACTCTCGACCTCAGCCGAGAGACTCGAGTCTCGGTGATGTTTGCAATTGTCGAAGGAGTATCCAGCTACAACGCCATTCTCGGGCGACCATTCCTCCACCAGATTAATGCCATCTCTTCTTCTTATCACCAACTTCTCAAGTTTGCAACGGGAGAAGGCATTGTCTGCATTCGAGGCGATCAGCAAGCTGGAAGGTCTTGTGAGGTTGCTGCAGCTAAAACAGATCGAAAGATCAATATTGCTCCTCCAAAGCGGCCACGAGATGAAGCTGGTCCCTCTTCCAAATAGCAATCAAAGGAGATTTCGCTGACCGAACCCCCACCAATCGAATGGGAAGCCTCACCTTCAATTGAAGAAATCATCCCAATCAACATCGGCGGCGGAGATCTCCCCCGACAAACGTTTATTGGTACCGGTCTTAATGACGCAGAAGCGCGAGACATGGTATCCTTCCTCCAGTCCAATATCGACGTCTTCGCTTGGTGCTTTGAAGACATGCCTGGGATCAATCCAGATGACGCTTGTCACCGACTCGCGATCAAGGAAGAGGTGAAGCCTGTCAAGCAAAAGCCACGCATCATCCGACCAGAGCTACAAATTGCCGTTCAAGAAGAGATCACCAAGCTACTCGCAGCAGGCTTCATCCGTGAAGTAGAGTATCCTACTTGGATCTCTAACATAGTTGCTGTTCCAAAGAAGAATGGGAAAGTCAGAGTCTGCATCGACTTCACCAACCTCAACAAGGCTTGTCCCAAAGATCCATTCCCCATGCTAAGGATAGATAGACTCGTCGATGCCACTGCTGGCCACGAGCTATTGTCTTTCATGGATGGATACTCTGGGTACAATCAAATTCCGCTTCATTCGGATGATCAAGAGAAGACATGTTTTGTGACTAGCCGAGGTCTCTACTGCTACAATGTAATGCCATTCGGCCTCAAAAATGCCGGTTCTACTTATCAAAGGTTAGTCACAAAGATGGTCGAAGATCAAATCGGTCGCAACGTCGAAGTCTACGTCGACGATCTCCTCACAAAGAGTTCCGTTCGAAGCAAGCATCTATCCGATCTGGCGAAAACCTTTCAAGTCCTTTGAAAGTATCGTATGAAGCTCAATCCGGCCAAGTGCGCTTTCAGAGTTCAATCTGGCAAATTCCTGGGTCATCTTGTGACCAGGAGGGGCATTGAAGCCAATCCCGATCAAATTCGAGCCATCCTCGACATGCCATCACCTACTAATCGGAAGGAAGTGCAGCGTCTCACTAGAAGACTTGCTGCCCTCAATCGGTTCATCTTAAAGTCTTCCGACAAATGCAAGCCTCTGTTTGACAAGTTGCGAAAGACGGATACATCGGGATGGAGTTCAATTTGTGAAGAAGCTTTCCAAGGCATCAAGAAATATCTGGTGCAAGCTCCCATCCTGACGGCTCCTCTTCCCAAAGAAGACTTGTGGCTCTATCTCACCGTAACTGATCAAGCAATCAGTGCGGTCCTTGTTAATAGAAGAGAAGGCATTGAACATCCAGTTTATTACATCAGTCATACTCTTCTTCCGGCTGAAACTCGCTACTCCAAAACTGAGAAGGTCATCCTGGCCTTGCTCACTGCATCGCGTCGTCTCCAACCTTACTTCGTCTCCCACCAGATCACTGTCATTTTAGAACACCCGCTCAAAGATATCGTTGACAAAGCTGGTCGAGCTGGTCGAATGACCAAATGGGTGATCGAAATGAGTGCTCTGGGGATTCAGTTCGAATCTCGCACTTCTATCAAAGGTCAAGCTGTTGCTGATTTTCTAGCTGACTTTCCAGTAGAAGACCCCATCACTTGGGAAGAAGATGTCGACATGCGCTTAGAAGATGAGGATAATCTTCCAATCAACCTTGTAACAAAAATTGATCCAAGTCTCGAGGCTATTGCTGCAACTCCTCCATGGAAGCTTTACACTGATGGAGCTTCAAGTGCTATCTGTTCGGGAACTGGGATAGTCTTGGTATCCCCTGAACTTGATCATCTCCAGAAGGCCACTCTCCTCGGATTCAATGCCACCAACAACGAAGCCGAATACGAAGCA
Source organism: Chamaelirium japonicum (assembly GCA_947650365.1). Lineage (NCBI taxonomy): Eukaryota > Viridiplantae > Streptophyta > Magnoliopsida > Liliales > Melanthiaceae > Chamaelirium > Chamaelirium japonicum. Next base: position 431,622 of record CANTAL010000073.1, on the reverse strand, counting down.
CTTATTTCCGGACTCGAAATGGCTGAATCTCTGGGGGTAGATCGAATCATCGTCTACAGTGATTCCCAGCTAATCATAAGGCAAATCAATGGAGAATATACAGCTCGCGAAGAAAGAATGCAAATCTATTTGGCCTTAGTACGACGTCTTCAACAACGTTTTACTAATACTGAATTCCTTCAAATCCCAAGAGCAGAGAATCGAGAAGCTGATGCCTTAGCCAATGCTGCCTCAGTTCTTGGAGATTCACTTGGAGGAAGGCAAATACAGATCGATTATCAAGAAGTGCCCAAGACCATCCCCGATCAACAGATCCTTGCTACTACAAAGAAATCTGGGGGTGGAGATCAATTGATGGTTAACCTTACTAATGCTAATGATCTTGAAGATTGGAGACAGTCAATTTTTGACTTCTTCAAATATGGCAAAGTATCAGAAGATCCCAATCAAGCCCGAAGACTTCAAAGAAAACTTTCTTGCTATACTATTCAAGGAGAAGATCTATATTTCAAATCTCACAACGGGATGTTGCTCAAGTGCCTTGGTCCCGAGCGAGCACAGGCAATCCTGATTGATATACACTCTGGAGATTGTGGGAATCATTCGGGAGGAAGATCTCTTGAAGCCAAGACGAAGCTATAAGGTTACTACTGGCCAACGATGGCAAGGGATGCTCAGCAAGTTATTCAAAGATGCGAGCCATGCCAACGACACGCTCGAGCTATCCATCTCCCTGCAGATGAGCTTCACCAATTGTCCAGTCCATGGCCTTTCCATTAATGGGGGTTGGATTTCTTGGGTCCTTTTCCTCCAACTCCTAGCAAGAAGAAATATCTATTGCTAGCCACCGATTACTTCACCAAATGGGTCGAAGCTGTACCCCTCTTCCGGGAGACCGATGATGAAGTGATCAAGTTCATTCGACATAATATCTTCTCAAGGTTTGGCACACCTCAAGTTCTTGTTGCTGACAATAGAGCTCAATTCGACTCTGACAAGTTCCGTGAGTTCTGTCTGAACAACGGAATCAAGCTTTTCTATTCAACTCCAAGATATCCTCAATGCAATGGTCAAGCTGAAGCCTCAAATAGAGCTATTCTTGGTATACTCAAGAAGAAACTCAACGACAAGAAAGGATTATGGGAACAGGTCCTACTTGAAGTCCTTTGGGGGTATCACACAACTCCAAGAAGATCAACAGGGTTCTCACCCTTTCGTCTGACATATGGATCGGAAGCAGTACTCCCAACAGAAAACATATCAAATACTCTCAAGACCAGGGCAGTTAAAGAAGGAATCAATGAAGAGCTTCGAGTCAATGATCTGGACTTCTCTGAAGAACTACGAGACCAAGCCTCCCTTCGTGTGGCCAAGTATCAGTAGAAGATCAAATGAGCCTACGATGAGAAAGTCTACAAAAGGCAATTCCCAATTGGCAGTCTGGTCCTCAGAGCAGTTTTCTACAACACAAAGGAACACAACAGTGGTAAACTTGCTCCCAACTGGGAAGGTCCATACATCGTCGAATCAGTAAGAGGCAAAGGCTCTTATCGATTGATCTCACCAGAAGGAAATAGATTGCCACGAGCTTGGAATTTTAGACACCTCAAATTGTTCTATCCATGATGTAAATTCTATGATGAATAAAGTTCTTTTTCAAATGCTCAAAGGTGCAAGTGTTCAGCTTTTCAATTCAAGTTCAGAAGCAGTTTCAAATTATCCATATTCAAGTTACCAGGTCTTTTAACAAGTTTGGGTGTTAGAGTTGCGACTCAACCCCTTACTGGCAAATGTTAAAACTATTTCAGGTTGTCATTCAAAGCAACCTTCAAGTCACTAGTCGGTTTAACAAGTTGCGGAGTTTGTGTTGCGACACTACCCCTTACTTACAAATGTTAAACTGACCTTCAATTTCAATATTCAATTTCAATCAATCGATATCGTCTAATAGGTTTGGGTGCTTGAGTTTCGACTCAGCCCCTCACATTCGAATGTTACACGAATTCAAATTCAATTTTCAAAGTTACAAGTTTGGATAATCGAGTTGCGACTCGACCCCTTATATTCAAAAGAGTATCTATTCAAATGCTATCCAGAATCTGATATTCGAAGACATTCAACTCAAGAGACATCCAACTTTCAAACATCAAAAAGATTTCTATTATCAAAAATTTGCCAAGTACAGGAGTGAGCTGTTATATATCAAGAGTTTACAAGTACAACAGCAAAAAAGAAAGGTAGAAGTACATCAGGGTTTGGCCACACTCGGCGCGCGCGACTTCTCTCCTTCGGATCCACCACGAGCTTTGCTCGCCACTGAAGCCTTAGAAGATCGGACGCTAGCAGCGTGGACCCTGAGTGCTTCCGCCGCCTTCTCGGCTGTTTCCCTGTAGCTCTTGCACTCGGCCTGCGCATGCTCCAACTCCTTCTTGAGGGTTTCCTCCTTAGCTGCTGAAGCGGCATCCTTCGCAGCAAGTTGAGCCTCCAGCTCCTTTATCCGAGCCACACGATCGAAGCCCAAGTTCTCGATCTTAAAGAATCGATTCTTCAATTCTTCAAGCTCGTGACCCCGAGCTACATAACCATCTTTCCATCCCTGGCTCTCTAATTTCTCCTTACGAAGGGCCTCAATCTTAGCCTTCAAGGCCTCCTTCTTAGAGGATAGAAGCTCCCTCAGCTTATCTTTTTCCTCGTGGGCAGCTTCCAATTCAGCCGTTAGGCGAGAAACTTCAGATGAAGCCTCTCGCTCTCCGTACTTCTTGAAGAGCTTCGTGCCAAATTTCAGAACCGCTGAGTTCTGCGAACAAACAAAAAGTGAGAAGTATATAGAAAGATTCAACTCGAAAGACAATTCAAGCTGGAGCACTTGCCACCACTTCGAGCCTATGAAAGGCTTCCTCGATCGGAGCCCCCGGAAGGTTGCAGAGCTGCCGGATCACGGGAGTTGGGTGGTTGATGTCAACCTCACCCAAATCTTTCAAAATTGGAGCCATGCCTGCAGGAGTCCCTGCAAATCAAACAGAAGTTCAAAAGAGTTAGAAAATTTTCAAACTTCAAAGGCAAGATAATCAAGGCAAGTTACTACAGATACCTGAGACGTCGACTCGAGGAGCCTTTCCCTTCCCACGATCGGAGCTCCTACCCCGAGGGGTCAATTTCTCCTTGGTGGGAGTTGGCTCTGATTGAGGTTGAGGAGCCCCATCACCCATACGGCTCTCCCTCTCCAAGTGAGTAGGAGAGGGAGCACCCTGAGGAGGTGAGACTCCCCCTTCCTCTTGTAGCCCGCTTGGCTGAGCGAGCCCCGCCACGATAGCAGCTACCTCCTCAGCCAGAGAGTGCGAGGGGGGTGGAGGTTGTTCAACCTCCAGACCCCCGCTTGTAGTTGCTCCTTCGATGCGGGGAGTGACTAGAGGAATTTGGTCGAGGGGAGTGGGGTTGCTTCCAACCCCACCACTCCCTGAGAACTTGATTTTGAGACGCACCGGGCGTTTCTTCAAATCGTCGAAGTGGTAGGCGGGAACCACCTTGTGGCCTTCGCCCTCCACATCCATGACTCCCTCCATTCGACGGGCCTTAGCCTCGTCAATGGGGATAGGAAGTGAATCTTCCTCTTCTGCACCACCAGTGGGGGTGGGAGGAAGTTCATCCCCACCACCCCCCTGTCCTTGGTCACCACCAATGGGGGTGGGAGGAATTTCTTCCTCACCACCCCCGTTTCCATCACCTCCACCAGTGGGGGTGGGAGGAAGATCATCCTCACCACCCCCATCCTCTTCTTCTTCATCATCGCCGCCGTTGCCATTGCTACCGTCTTCGGTCTCGTCTTCTTCTTCTTCCTCGTCTTCCTTCTTTTCTTCTTCATCTTCTTCTTCATCTTCATCCTTCTTTTCTTGATCCTCTTCTTCATTCTGCTTGACGAGGATTTTCCTTTTCTTCTTCGCTGGACCCCTCTGTATCACCAGCTTTTCCTCAGAGGTGGGCAACCGGCGCATTGCACCATAGGCCTTCTTCTCAGTTCTAATATTTCTGATAATCTTGCCAGACTGAGGATCTTCCTTATAGTCTAAGTACAAGACCTCATTGTCTTCATATCTGGCCTGCGATCGGTGAAGGAGATTGGCTTTTCCATACCTTACTGGGCAGTTTGAAAACTGCTTCCATGACCTGGTGCCGCAGGTCAACTCGAGGAACAGGTTATCAATGGCTCCAACCCTCTCTGAAGGCCAAGCCAGCTCTCCTCCAGCATAAAACATCTTGATCTCCTTGTTCACGTCAGAGCGAGGAGTATCTGGCACTGAAAGAGCAGTCCAGGCACCAGCAACTGAAAGCGGCCACTCAGTGTACAACTTGTCAGAAGCGACCGTGTCAGTGAGGGGGCGTAGAGCTGAAATCCCTGTCAGATTGAAGAAAGGGTTGTATTTCCTCGAGGCCCATCGGTAGTGATAGAAGAAGTAGCCCAACTCAATCTGGGCCTCTTCGTCGTCTGGGAGGTTGGAGTAGCACTCCCTCAGCTCCTTCTGAAAATCAGACTCTACGCGGTAGAAGGCGTAGATTATCCTCCATGCGTTGCCGGTGATCTGTCCTGGGCAAAGGCCGGAGGTGTTTAGCAACCTCGCGGCAAACGATAGTAGCGGAAGATGAAGCCCGCAGTTCAATTGACCCACGGAGACCACTGTCCCCATCACTTGCTCATTACTATAAAAGTTCACAAACACGGTGATAACTACTTCTTTGTTATGTCGTTGGAGTGAAGTAATTTTCAAAAATTTTCAATACCTGCATATATAACTTAGAGAACTTTAAAAGTAAAGGGCAAGTAAGGATCGAACCATACGTAATTAGATGCCTAGAGAAAAGAGATCACAAGTGAAACTATTTTGAAGATGCTTTGTTTTAAGAAGCAAAACAAAAACTAGAGATTTAAATAAAAGGATTATCAGAAGACAAATCCGCCTAGGAGAGGGGTTTGTTAGCCATGGTATTGAGTAAAGTTCCCTTGCAATGTTACTCTTTTCTGTCCACACTTGAGAGCGGAAGTTTTACCGACTCAAGTGGAAGATATCGAGTGAAAGCCCCCTTTATATAATTTTATTATATGATATTCTCACAATATTACGAATAGAATTCTTCTTATAGTGAAGAAGTAAAACTAATTCAATTGCGAAAATTCATATAATAAAAATTAGATAAAAATAATGATAAAAATCTTAGCTATCTTAGTTAATGATTCAATATTTGAGTGGTGAAGTATCACCCGAATCCCAATTGAATGGAAACACGGGTGAGCTTCATTCTCACTTAAGAATTCAATTAAGAAAGATGCATAGACGTTAAGTACGATCAAGAGCAAAGTACAAGATGAGAACTAACTATTTACCATGGCATTGAACCCCTCTCCCTGGCGGGAGGGAGTTTAGCTGGCCATGGTTTGAATGCTAACAGAAAAATTAATGAAGCTAAACATTGCAGAAGGAGAAGAGTGCAAGAAAATGTTAATAAAATACTATTTTATTGAATCGAAGAAAAGTTACACCCGCTACTTGAAAACTTCTTCAGAAATTACAGTACTCCTCCACACATGCTACACACCCGCTCTACAAGTGATTGATGACAACTCTCTCAAAGAAAAACTCGGATGGTGATGATGATGTTCCCCCTTTCTTCATGCCCATGTCCCCCTACTTATAGGGTCTTCAAGCTTGCACCCCAAGGCACCAAATTTGGTAAGTGATTTCAATTTGTATGAAGTAAAGAAATAAATAAATAAAAGGGGAAGATTTCATGAAGGCATGGAGAGGGGGAGAGGGTCGGATTAGAGAGAGAGAGAGAGAGATGTTTGGGATGAGAGGAATCGGGAGGAGCTGCGTGCATGGCTTGATGCAATGGACGGCTGTGATGGAATTTTACATATGGCAGAGATAGGGAGTTGAGCGATCGGAAGGAGGAGATTAGGATCAGACGGCTGCATGGATTCATGGGGAGAGAGAGGGTTTCGGTTAGGTAGAGATATGGGGAGGGATTTGCATGACAATTAAGAAGAGTAAATAAGAGAAGGCCGGGTACAGCTAGGTTTGAGAGAGGAGATATCGATTGGGATCTAGAGAGATAAAAGAAGAGAGAGAAAGGAGATCATGAGGATGTTAAGAAAGGAAAGAAATAGAGAGAATTAAGGAGAGAGAAACAATCGGTTTTAGAGAGAGAGACGTCCGGGTAGAGAGATTTCATGGGAAGAGAGAGACGGAGAGGGCTGGGCGGTTAGGATCTGGTCGGGTAAGGCTGGATGCAGGTTTTATCGGAGATAATAAAAAAAAGATCTCGCAATGGAGGAGTTGGACGTGTGGGAATCGGCCAGCCGGGTTGTTTTAAGAAAGAGAAATAAATACAGGGGAGAGAGAAAATCAAGGGAGATTTAGAGAGAGAAAAACCAGGTTCGGTGAAGAGGGGGTGCTCGTGTACAGCTGGGACCGATCGGGATTCAAGGGCTGCATGCATAGGTTGTTAAATCGGATGGCTGTGATTGGTTCGGTTGAAGGAGAGGATCAGTTTTTCACATGCATATGCATGCATGGCTGTTAGGAATTGTAAGGGACGGCTGCGATCATCCCATGCACGGGTGATTGATTCTATGGGAAATGGGTGGCTGGGATTATTTGGATGCATGGGTCTCAACTAGGTACAGCTGGGTCGGGTTTCAAAGGACGGCTGGGTTTTAGACTCCGGATTTGTGAAGGACGGCTAGGATGAGGCCGGGTAAAGGCTGTTGTGATCGGGTCGGGATGCATGAGCTAGGGACGGCTGTGATTTAGTTAGAGAGAGAGAGAGGGTGCTGTTCACATGAGAGGGGTTCGGGTAATGGACTGCATGCATGGGTTCGATGCAGCTACAAAGGAGAGTACTAAACGGCTGTATGGTTCAAGGTAGAACGGACGGCTGTGATGAATGGGGTTTGTAGATTCAGACGATTGCGATGCATGAATGGCTCAGGAACTTGGATGGTTGGGGTTTGATTTATGCATGGTCTGATAAGCCCATGGATGGTTGTGATGAACTTTCCAAATAGGATAATAAAATAGAAGTGCATGCATGGGTTGATCCGTTCATGCTAAGTTGGGTACGGGAGCTCGTTGGGTGCGATGCAAGATAGAGTATGAACTAGGCATGTAGAGCGAGGTCCAAGATTATCCTTTGCGAGCTCCATTCCCATCCGAACCATCTGAACCAGTCATCGCATCCAATGGTAGGCCATTTTCTTACGCGTAGTCTTCGTCCATTGATCCGACGCTAGCGGTGTGGATCCTCCATCGACTTGCCGTCAGAATATCTATCACTTTAGCACGATGCCCTTGTGCTAGCTGCGTCGAGAACTGGATCAATTTCCTGAAAGACACACATGAAATGACGCTTGTCACGATTATCGATAAAAGAATAATTTGGACTTTTGGGCTCCGTATTTTTCATGCATGCAATGTATGAAAGTGAACCAATATATCATTGGGTTCGTATGAAAGTCTACTATATCATGGTGCAAAGAAACTCATGCAGTTTATGTGTATTATGAAAGTTTTACGTAGCAAAGTGACGATATGTGCATGAAAAAGAATGGATAATTCGCACCAAATAGACGCTCAACACACCCCCAAACTTAAATCTTTCTAGTCCTCGAGAAAGCATACAAAATAAACTAAGAGAATAATAAAATAATAAAAATAATTTAACTCACTTTCGCAGGAATCGCGATTGCACTTGGTACGTGCAATAAGCCATTAAACCCCTGGGTTACCCCAGTGGACGAGTTTTGTCTCGTGAGGGTTTGTAGTGAATATACCCACAAAATTCAAAAAAAAATTTTAAAAAAAATAAAAGACGAAATATTTCACAAAATAATTTAAAGTACTCCGAGTAAAGATGTCTAAGGCACAGAGATTGTAATTTTTATCAGCCCGACTTCTGACTTTTCAGGTATGCAGGTTGAGTTCTCGTGATTAATCCCCCGTTAGAAAATATAAAAACTTTCATGCTTGTGTGCACAGTGATGTATGGACTTACACAGAAGGGGTTCAATTCGCCAAAGTGGTGCTAACACAAATAACTTCCTAGAATTGGTCAACGACCTTAGGCACTGATTCAAAACTAAGTAGCCTGTCTAGGGTAATGAGAGGTGTGGACTTTCACTTTAATGCCTCGTGGGTTTTATCTGTGATGCTCCAGCTTACTCATATTTTTACATCGGTGGCTTTCACCCTGATTGTTTTCGAAGGTTCACACAGTCTAATACATACTCGAACTTCGTGAGCCACATATCTCCGCTGATTTTTTTTTTTTTTGCAAGAAAACTTTGTTGCCTTTTTACTCTTGTGATGATTTTCCCATAAGCACTAGTCGACAGCTCCCACACCAGTTGGCGTAAGGTGTCAGGCATCAAGATTCCCCTACGGACCTATGCTCGAGTTTTTCATCACAAGCCCGCAAATAACCTTCACAATAGGTAGCCCTTTTCCGATGCACCTAGTCTAATCCACTGGTTCCTTGTAATTATACCCGATATATATTTTTTCTTCTCAGTGAACCAAGTGGACAAGGGAGTCATAGTTCATCAGGCCTCTAGGTTATTATTAGGTCAACAACCACTAATTTGATTCTACACCCTAACTGTGTGAGTCCAAGTGTAGTGAAAATTCAAGATAGATATTTTTACATTCTCTAACGGGGTATTAAATAAAGAAAACTCGGTTAGACATTACCCTTGAAGTTATTCATCAGGCTTTAGAAAGATTTAATACCATGTGCCTCATAATCCTACTTAAGTACATAAAAATTATAGTGCGAAACTTCTGAAAATATTTTTTTATTTTTTATTTTTATTTTTATTTTTTATTTTTTTTTTGAAATAGATAAAACAAGAAGATCAAAAGGATACGAAAAACGCTAATTTATGAAAAAAAAAATGAAAACATGCAAATACGAATTCCTATATATTTCTATATGAATGCTGTAGTTTTGGTAGGGGACTACAGACTGGACACACATACGCTGAGACGTATGTGCCGAGCTGTCCCACTACAGAGTAAGTTGATGCAATAATGTAAATTTTTTTTTTTAATTTTTTTTTATAAAAACTAAAACTGGTAAATTTTGTAAAAATTAGATGTAAACAGGGTTTTGTGAAAATACATCACACCCCCAAACTTAAAATAAGCATTGTCCTCAATGATGCATGAGTATGAGAAATAAGGGATGTATATAAATGATAAGTGCAGACATCTGAATGACAAGACTTGCTAAAATGTAAAGAAAACAGAGATATATACATATGAACAAAAGCTCTAGCAGGTATAAAGATTAATCAGGTAAGGGCTTCAGTTTAAAATCAGGGGGCTGAGCACTTGATGGAATATGCATACATGTTTTGACGTCTTTGATGGACTTGTCAACGTTGAACTTTACACAATGAACCAAACAAGTCTCTAGAGGATCATTATAACATGATTCCTCAAAGGTACTTCCAACCAAACTATTGATCATATTGACTTCCTTGGAATCATCCATGTTATGTTGTTGGTTGCTACTATTGAAGACATTCAATTGCAATTGCATATTACCGAACGAAAGTGTCATAACTCCATTTCGACAGTGAATAACTGCATCAGCTGTTGCAAGAAATGGTCGGCCTAAAATCACAGGGATTTGAGTACTTGGATTTATGACAGGTTCAGTATCGAGAATGATAAAGTCAGCAGGGAAGTAAAATTCATTGACCTTGATGATGACATCCTCGACAATTCCTTTTGGGATCTTAATAGATCGATCGGCGAGACTCAAAGTGATATTTGTAGGTTTTAATTCCCCCAGTCATGGTGCAAAGAAACTCATGCAGTTTACGTGTATTATGAAAGTTTTACGTAGCAAAGTGACGATATGTGCATGAAAAAGAATGGATAATTCGCACCAAATGGACGCTCAACACACGGTCTGCTTGTCGATGCCAAAGCCAGACTGAACCCCAGGCAGCGAAGGCCGGATCTTCCCCTCTGTGAAGCATGCCAACAACCTTTGCCACTTTGCCCTCTTCTTGTCGGTGAACTCGCCACCTGTGTTGTAAATATAAGCAGGCTCCTCAGCCAAAGGCAACAGAGGACCCAAGACAAACTTTGCCTTCGGGATGTGCTCCGGCCTTGATGGAGCGGAAGCAAATCCAACTCCAGCGTGCCTCTTGCCCAGTTGGCCCAACTCCACCAGCACTGCCTTGCCCTTGCCGCGACCCTTGGGGGGGGGATGATTCTTCAGCGATTTCCTTCCCCTTCCTCTTGGAAGGAACCGCGACCTTCTTCAAACTACCGGAGGATGCCATTCGATCGATCGAGAGGGAACAGAGAAGGGGAGATCGAAAGCAAAAGCTCTGGACTTCGAAAATTTTCTGAAAGCGTGAGGCGAAAATGACAGCCAGAGAAGTTTAAGTATCCTAAGGGAATTAGGCGCACAAATCGAGATGACACATGTCATCACCATATCAAATCGTGTGTTTTTTCAGGTACACGTGGCATCTATCCGTAGCAAGCGCAAAACCAGGCGAACAGTCAGGACCAGACAAAGCATCAGACCATCGGTCCAGACAAGCCACTGGTCCAAGCAAACCACCGGTCCAAGTGAACCGGACCGCCGGTTCAAAACCTCATTCATACAAACCGAAGACTCAAACAGCAGAAAGAATCAAACTCCATCAATGTTCAAAACTCTGCCCGAAGATCAAAGAAGAACAAGCTATACTACTAATTCGAAAGGGCAGGTTCGAAACTTAAACCTGATCAGCTGAATTTAACCAATCGGTCAAACTTGACCGATCGGTCAAATTCATCCGATCGGTCGATTTTCTACTGGATCAGGAAAAAAAACTTGTGTTTTTTGCCGATCACCCAAACCTTGACCGGCTGATTTAAACCGATCGGTCAAACTTGACCGATCGGTCAAAATCAACCGATCGGTCGATTTTCTACTGGATCAGGCAAAAAACTTATGTTTTTTGCCGATCACCCAAACCTTGACCGGCTGATTTTAACCGATCGGTCAAACTTGACCGATCGATCAAAATCAACCGATCGGTCGATTTTCTACTGGATCAGGCAAAAAACTTGTGTTTTTTGCCGATCACCTAAACCTTGACCGGCTGATTTTAACCGATCGGTCAAACTTGACCGATCGGTCAAAACCAACCGATCGGTCGATTTTCTACTGGATCAGGCAAAAAACTTGTGTTTTTTGCCGATCACCGAAACCTTGACCGGCTGATTTTAACCGATCGGTCAAACTTGATCGATCGGTCAAAATCAACCGATCGATCGATTTTCTACTGGATCAGGCAAAAAACTTGTGTTTTTTGCCGATCACCGAAACCTTGACCGGCTGATTTTAACCGATCGGTCAAAACCAACCGATCGGTCAATTTTCTACTGGATCAGGCAAAAAACTTATTTTTTTTTTTTTGCCGATCACCGAAACCTTGACCGGCTGATTTTAACCGATCGGTCAAACTTGACCGATCGGTCAAAATCAACCGATCGGTCGATTTTCTACTGGATCAGGCAAAAATCTTGTGTTTTTTGCCGATCACCGAAACCTTGACCGGCTGATTTTAACCGATCGGTCAAAACCAACCGATCGATCGATTTTCTACTGGATCAGGCAAAAAACTTGTGTTTTTTGCCGATCACTGAAACCTTGACCGGCTAATTTTAACCGATCGGTCAAACTTGACCGATCAGTCAAAACCAACCGATCGGTCGATTTTCTACTGGATCAGGCAAAAAACTTGTGTTTTTTGCCGATCACCCAAACCTTGACCGGCTGATTTTAATCGATCGATCAAACTTGACCGATCGGTTAAAATCAACCGATCGGTCGATTTTCTACTGGATCAGGCAAAAAACTTGTGTTTTTTGCCGATCACCGAAACCTTGACCGGCTGATTTTAACCGATCGGTCAAACTTGACCGATCGGTCAAAATCAACCGATCGGTCGATTTTCTACTGGATCAGGCAAAAAACTTGTGTTTTTTGCCGATCACCGAAACCTTGACCGGCTAATTTTAACCGATCGGTCAAACTTGACCGATCGGTCAAAACCAACCGATCGGTCGATTTTCTACTGGATCAGGCAAAAAACTTGTGTTTTTTGCCGATCACCGAAACCTTGACCGGTTGATTTTAACCGATCGGTCAAATTTGACCAATCGGTCAAAACCAACCGATCGGTTGATTTTCTACTGGATCGGTCAAAAAACTATGTTTTTTGACCGATCACTCCAACCTTGACCGGTTGAATTCGATCGATCGGTCAAAATTGACCGATCGGTCAAATTTGACCGATCAGTCTATTTTTTCGCTAACATTTCGACAGAGTTCCTTTTGACAGGGGATCGATAGCTTTGCACCAATAATCCAAGCCAGCCAAGGCGGACTCTCAGCTAACTTGGAGGGGGTAACTGTGGGTGCAAATTTTGGCAAGAAGTCTGCAAACAGCGGGACCCACCGGCCCTGCCTGGTAGGCCCACGCAGACTACTGCAGGACCCACCGGCCCTGCCTGGTGGGCCCACGAAGACTATCGCAGGACCCACCGGCCCTGCCTGGTGGGTCCAATAGCTTATGGAATCCCCCAGAAGACGGTAGCGGGGCCCACCAGCTTTACGTGGAGGATCCCCAGATGCTGAAACATAAACCGCCATTTACCACCAGAGAATCCTATAAATAGCAGAGCCTTCGAATGTAAAAGGATCCGATTTCAAATCTAGAGAGAAAATCCAGAGAGAAAATCCAGAAAGGAAGATCAGTGCCATCATCATCTGATATCTGATTTCAGAAATCAGAGATCTGGAAGTTCCAACCCTCTCAACCCTCAACTCTCCTCGATCTTCTTCTTGTCCTCGAAGAGATCAGAGAGACTTCAGTGACACTCGGCCTGTCGAGGTCACCTTAATCAAAGTGTTAGTGAATTCGGGTTGCTCCCTATAGCACGGAGACGTAGGCTTTGGCTGAACTCCGAGATCACATCTCCCTTGTCCAATTTTCTCTGTTTGCATCTTGTGAGATCCAACTCCAAACGACAGATCGAACAACGCTCTTCAACTTCAACCTCAATTGACTGGTGAGGCGAGGTCTTCGGGTCGGCACGAAGATTTTCCCCCACAGGTGGAACCTTCAGGGTTCGGGATCTCTAGCTCCAACCGGATCCCTGATTAACTGTTTCGGTGACACACCGAAAGTTACGTTAATCAGCCCTAATCCGATTAACCCACGTAGCCACCCAGAGTGCGACGCGAGTTGAACTCTAGTGATCCTAAACTTATGTTACTCCCTCGTAACCATGTTCTCTACTATACTCCGATAATCCTTAGTCCCTCCTATTACTGGTGCCATGATACGACTCGGGCGGTGGGGAGCACCGTCAGATCTCGATCGATCATCTGAGTAGGGTTTGATGACTTGTCATCTATAACACCACACACCTTTCGGTGCTATGCCTAGCATCCGGAACATTGTCAGTCATACTGACAAACCACCAGGCCTGGGTTAACTGTGTGGACAGATTGACTCATCAAACCGCACCCATCCAACACTGGACGTCGGATAACCTGTAGGGATTACATGTCACTCAAGCGCCAGCCGGGTAACCCAACGTACCGTGGTATTGGACTATGGAAGGCCCGCACACGTAGGCACATCAAAGCACCACTCAACTGGTTGGCCCAGTGAGCATGGTCCCTCAGGGTTAAGGACAGATTATCTATAGTAGTAAGACGGTTTCTGCACCAGTGTCTGAATCACTGAACTATGCACCGTCTTGGTTCCTGTTCAACACAATCATCGTGCTTGGTCAGGTGAATGGGAATCCCACGTTCCCGTGGTGGAGACTTCACCACATTCTCTACCTGCCAACAGCTTGTTCTCGGTGAAGCAGCCGGCATTACCTAAGCTGTGAACTAGTTCTAGGTCTACACAGAACTGGTCCACTGGGTCTCCCAAGCATGGATCCTCCATGCGCCTCAGTGTCCTACTGTGTTCCCTAGGGTCCTTTTATTATATGAGTATTATCATATACCAGAGTAGTATTCTAATTAAAGCAATAACCAAAGTCATCTTTATTAATGTTAATACAGAAAATCCACGCTAAGGACACACAAGCTACAACAGTAGGCCCCAGGCAGGACTGCAGGTCCCACTATCGTACAAGTGGACTCCAAGTAGGGCTGCGGGTCCCACTGTTGGGCGTTAGCTAGATTTTGCACCCACATGTCTATTAAGCTAAATTAAACCTTCATTATTTGGGGGATAGTCCAAAATAGTCTTTATTTTCTAAGTCCCAAATTAGAAAAAAAAATATATCAATTTTGAATATTAACTCATCTAAATGTAAAAATTATTCAGAAAACCTAACTTTATTATGGTATCTAAGACTTGAGCATATTGCCTTAGATAGAATTCATAGGTTCGTCATGGTCGGGCTTCTAAACACAGATCCCTCGGAGATCCTTCCGACCTGTGAGTCTTATCTGGAGAACAAGATGACCAAGAGAGCTTTTAAAGCTAAGGCAATATGGCCAATAAGATATTATAGTTAGTTCGTTATGATGTATGTGGACCTATGAGCGTCCAGGCGATAAGAGGCCATGAATACTTTATCACGTGTATTGATGATTACTCAAGATATGACTATTTCTACCTAATGTATAAAAAATCTAAGTCTTTTGACAAGTTCAAAGAATTCAAAGTCGAATTTGAAAAGCAGATTGGTAGATATATGAAAGCCCTTCAATCTGATCAAGGTGATGAGTACTTATCGAACGAGTTCCTTGGGTATCTAAGAGACAGTGAAATAGTATCCCAATTAACTACTCCGGAGATACAATAGAAGAATAGAGTTTCTGATAGAAAGAATCAGACCCTGTTGGATATGTTCCGTAGTATAATGAGTTTTACCTATTTACCAACCACTTTTTTGGGATACGCCCTCTTGACAATAACATAATCTTAAACTATGTCTCATCTAAGTCAATGCCTCTAACCCCTAGAGAGTTGTGGTATATGCGAAAGCCGATACTACAACACTTCAAGATATGGGGATGTCCTGCATATATGCAGAAGGACAAGAGGAATAGGATGAAGACTATGTCTAAGGTATATTTGTTCATAGGCTACCCTAAAGGAACAAAAAATGATTTATTCTATTATCATGAGGATAAAAAGGTACTTGTTTCTACAAAAGTCATCTATATATAGTAGGACTATATTATGAATCATAAGCCAACCAGTAAGGTAATTCTAGAAGAGCTACTTACTAAAGGAGGGTGCACATCTGAAAATATAGAGGGACGAGGTAATGTAGACTCTAGTATACCAGATACTGTAGAAACAAATCACTCAATACCACCATTACCTTGTTGCCATATGAGAGTCATTAGAGCTCCAGAAAAAGATTTAGAAGGATGATCCCTTGAGCTATGATAAGGTAATGAAATCTTCTGATAGTTCTGCTTAGCAAAAAACTATGGAAGCATAAATTACATCAATATTCCATAACATGTTTGGATACTTATTACACAATTACCCAATATTAAACGCATTGGGTGTAAGTGACTGTACAAGAAAAAAAAAAGACCTGATGGTTCCATTAAGACTTATAAGGCTATACTAGTTGCCAAGGGTTTTACCTAGCGAGAAGGGATCGACTTGAATGAGACATTCTCACCGATAGCTATGCTTAAGTCAATTCGGATCCTCTTATCCATCGACCCCATTATGATTAGTAGATCTGGCAGATGGATGTCAAGACAACTTTTCTTAACGAGGATTTGGAAGAAGATATATATATATATATATATATATATATATATATATATATATATATATAGGGATGATTGGTTGCGCTGTGCGCTGCGGAACCGAAAGTGCGCTGTGTGTTGTATCCGTCTGATTGGAACTGATCAAACGGTTGCTCTCGCTCCTGCTCCCGCACCGCACCTCAAACCCGATCCCGCACCGGCCACAGCAGACCGTCCGATCAAACTTGGATTTGAGATCGACGGCCTATACACTTTTCGTTGTTACTGTAGCGGCTACAGTAACAGTGAAAAGTGTTTCGGGCCGTTCGATCAAACTCGATTCCCATCAATACTTTTCGATCGAACAGCCCGAAACACTTTTCGTTGTTACTGTAGCTGCTACAGTAACAGCGAAAAGTGTATAGGCCATCGATCTCAAATCCAAGTTTGATCGGACGGTCTACTATGGCCGGTGCGGGATCGGGTTTGAGGTGCAGGTCTGCGGTGCGGTGCGGGCGCGGGAGCAACCGTTTGATCGGTTCCAATCAGACGGAACAGTGCACAGTGCACTTTCGGTTCCGCAGCGCACAGCGCAACCAATCATCCCTCTCTCTCTCTCTCTCTCTCTCTCTCTCTCTCTCTCTATATATATATATATATATATATATATATATATATATATATATATATATATATATATATATATATATATATATATATATATATATATATATATATATATATATATATATATATATATATATATATATATATATATATATATATATATATTACGACCAACCCGACCCCCCCCCCCCCCCCCCCGTTTCCGCCTCCGCCAGCAGCTGCCTGCGCCGCCTCCGCCTGAGCCACGCCCGCGGTCACCCACGCCGCAGCCGCCCCCGCCCACCTGCGCCCCACCCGCAGCTGCCTGCGCCACCTCCGCCCGCCGCCGCCCGCGGTCGCCCATGCCGCAGCCGCCCCCGCCCTGCGCCCCCGCCCGCATGCCTTCGCCCGCAGCTGCCCGCGCCGCCTTCGCCCGCAACTGCCCGTGCTGCGCCTGCGGTCGCCCACGCCGCAGCCGGCCCCGCCCGCCGACACCCCACCCGCCTGCGCCCCGCCCAGAGCCGCCTGCCCACTGCTGTCGTACTCCCGACGGCCCACTTCCCCACCCAACTAAACACCCCCTCTGCATTTCTCCCGACCCCCCCCCCCCTCTCTCTCTCTCACGAGAATACCGACCCACTACAAGCCAAAACACTTCTATCGACCCACTAAAGACAAAGAGGCTGAGGTAGCTCAGATCACAGCCGTTTGATTCGGACTGGGTGTACAGCATTCTCACGATGATTCCATCGTGTGGTTTCAATTTCATTGCATGTAATCAAATGGTCAGCATTTCTACCGACCCCTAGGAGAAAACCCCACCTACCACCCTGGGTGCTCTTGGGTCTACCCCGGGAGTCTCCCTATACACTTCTACCGACCCCCCAAAACCCAACCTGGGTTTTTGCAAAAAACCCCCCAGTCCTAAAACTTCTGCCCAGAACCCCTTTTATCATTTTTTGACAATAAACACAGCTCAAGTTTTTTTTATAAAAAACCCCTACCACCTAGAATCTTTGACAAAACCCCCTGCTTCTTATTTTTTCCAAGATTTCAACTGACTTTTTTCAAATAAACCCTCACCTATGATTTTTTGCACAAAACCCCCCTGCCCCTAACTTTTTGCACAGGACCCCTACCCCTGACTTTTTTGCAGAGAACTCCCCTGCCCCATGGTTTTTTGCACAAACCACCCCTGCCCCTAACTTTTTACACAAAACCCACTGCCCCTGACTTTTTGCACAAACCCCCTGCCCCTAATATTTTTTGACCAACGCCCCCCAGGTTTTTTAGCTCGAACCGACTTGCGCGCAGCTATTTTTGTAACCCCAGTCAACCAGGTTACCACCTACCCAACTGGGAGGGGGTAACACACCAGTGATCGACCCCGCACAACGGGTAGGCAGACGCACAGCAGTCGGCCCCGGACAGGGGGTCGGTAGGCAGACAACGGTCGGCCCCACACAGGGGATCAGTAGACAGATTATGGTCAGCCTCATGCAACGGGTCGGCAGTCGCACATCAATCGGCCCCGGATAGGGGGTCGGTAGGCAGACAACGGTCGGCCCCACACAGGGGGTCGGCAGACAGACTATGGTCGGCCCCATGCAACGGGTCGGCAGAGGCGCACCCGATCGACCATAGCAGGGGAACGGCGGGCCCAACGGTCGACCTCACGTAGCAGGTCGATAGACAGATGACGACTAACCCCGGACAGAGGATCGGCAGATGAGCGACCGACTTTGCACCAGAAAATCCCAACCAGCTAGGTTAACACCTATCTAGCTGGGAGGGGGTAACTGTGGGTGCAAAATCTGGCTAACGCCCAACGGTGGGACCCGCAGCCCTGCCTGGGGCCCACTTGCACTATCTGAGGTCTGGTAAATCCCCCGGGTATTTACCAAACCCTGGATATTCCTGGGAATATTCTTAGAATATTCCCTATATAAACTAAGCCCTTATAAATAGCAAACCCTGTAAATGATTCCAGATCCAAAATTCCAGACCAGAAATCCACTTTCTGTTTTCCAGACCTCTTCGAGTTTCCTGGTTCTCAGACTCTTTTTCCACCATCTGATTACTTATAAGAAGCACTCCTCGGCCTGTCGAGAGTAGCTCTACTGTTTACTCAGAGATAATGGATTCAAAGGTTGCGTCTTATCGCACGGAGATGTAGGCTTCGGCCGAACTTTGTTACCATATCATGTGTCATCTTTTTCTCTACCTTTCTACTCTACAGTGCTTGTGTGACAGCCCAGTAAGTCACAACTCAGCGCTTTGAAGCGCGCCACATCCTGAAGGGTCAAACCTTCAATCGACTATTGGAGGAGGGTCACGTACGATAGCCGAAATCCTCCCCCACAGTAGTGTAGAAACACACAAAGTTGTTTTTACACCGTGTGGGATCTATTTCGTGCATGTGCATTGCACTAGAACACGGTATGGGAATTTGGAGATTTTTATTATAGGGCACCTCATGTTTCACTGGGGGCACCCAATAAATAGTAAAAATACTATTCATTATCCCACGGCGTATAGACTAGGTGCGGATGAAGTGCCCTAGATGCTAGGGTTCATTCTCGTGCAAGGCCATGCGTGGTACCACATGAGGTGAACGGCCACTAAATGCATGGGGGGCATTTTGGTCCAACAAAAATATGCTGCATGCCCTAGCTTGGCCGCCCTCCCTATTAGGGCTAGCATGCGTAGACATCATCCCTATAATCAAGGGATAAGGGAGATTTAAATATATTCAAATCTCCCTCCTTGATCATGGGATCCAAATAAGGCAAGAAATAAAATGGGGCGTTTTTTGGAGATAGAGGAAAGAGAGGGGATCAGTTATAGATGACTGGTGAGAGAAGGGGCATGTATCTCAAGGTAAATATGGAATGGGGATATATTCCCAAGACTCCTTATGGTTTTCCCAAGAATAGGCCGGCCTCCCCCTCCCTTTCTCCTTGTTCTTTTGTTCTTTCTCTCGGGTTTTCTCTTAGGTGTGAAGAAAATAGATCTCTCTCTCTCTCTCTCTCTCTCTCTCTCTCTCTCTCTCTCTCTCTCTCTCTCTCTCTCTCTTATCACTTCTTCTATTTATCTATGTGAGATTGAAGATGGAGATCGAACTATGAAGCCCTCTAAGCACTCAGAGATCAGAGCGCAAGAGTTCATATTATGTTGCGAGATCACGTGTACTCGAAGAAGATCATCCCTCTTGAGCGAGGATACTACTGTCATCATCAACCTTGAAGAAATTTGTCATGATGAAAAATCCCGTACGAAGGTATAAGCACTTAAACCCATAGATCTATCATCGTGCATAGACAATAGTTGTTATGTTCGATTCGGTAGAAGCCTATAGGGGTTCGATTCGTGTTTGCTTTATCATTTGCACACATGATCTATTTAAGATGATTTTTTTAAAATATATTGTACATCGAATCAATCCAAGGGATCGAGTTCTTATTTCACTATGCATTTGTCCATTTCCCAGCAACCGAAACTTCCAGTTACTAGTGATCTAATAGGCAAAGATCATGACATTTGCAAGAGGAATCACAAGGAAATCAGTTACTATCTACCGTCGCCCAACCGACCATCGTGGGTGATGACCAACAGGCGGTTGATGGAGGTCGTGGCCAACAGCGATTGCAACGGGTGGCGACCGACGGGGTGGTGGTAGGTGACACGTTGGCGGCTGGTGATGGCAGCATCCCCCTAAGGGCCCAATCATGGCTATTGAAATGCACAGGCGCACATGATGCACCGACGCATAGGCACATTAGTGAAATGCTTTGGAGTATTTCACTGATGCATCGGAGCATACTACTGTGGTAGAGCATTTCACTGGTGCGCCGAAGCATTCTACTACAGCACATCAGTGAAATATGCCGACATATTCTATTGCGGCATACCAGTGAAACGTGCTGACGTATCTGTGAAATTCATCGGTGCATTCTACTACGGGAACACAATGAAATGAGAAATAAAAATAAGAGCCAGAGACAAGTTTGGCACAACGTACCTTCTTTGTTTTTCATCGGAATTCAAAAATTCTAAAGGCATTGCGATCCTTGGGTGATCCTCTAAAAGACCATTCGAGATGAGGATTAATAAAGTCAGCACCTCTAATAACTTTTAATAGAAGATTGGATGGATGTAATGTAAAATAAATAAACAATAGGAAAGAAATGAGAAATGGAAATAAGAGCTGGAGAGAAGTTTGGCATAACATGCATTCTCTGTTTCTCATCGGAATTCAATGATTCTGGAGGCGTTGCGATCCTCGGGTGATCCTCTACGAGATTGTCCAGAGGTGAGGATAAAATAAATTAAGTATCTCCATTAACTTTTAATTGAAGATTGAATGGATGAAATATAAAATCAATGAACAATAAGGAAGAAATAAGTTATGAAAAAATAAGAGCCGAAGACAAGTTCGGCACAACGTACCATCTTCGTTTCTCATCGAAATTCAATGAATCCAAAGGCGTTGTGATCCTCTACGAGACCGTTCAAATGTGAGGATAAAATAAAGCCAACACCACCAAAAGATTTTAATAAAAGATTGGATGAATGTAATGTAAAAATAGTGAACTCTAAGGGAAGAAATGAAATATGAAAATGAGAGCCGGAGGCAAGTTCGACACGGCTTTATCTTTCTCGTTTCTCATCGGAATTCAATGATTCCGAAGGCGTTGCGATCCACGGGTAATCCTCTACGAGATCGTCCAAAGACGATGATAAAATGAAATCTATACCCCAAAGCGTCAGCGATTGAAAGGGGAGACAAAACAATAGTGGAGCGGAGTAAAATCCCTTTTCTTTATAAGTTTTTGGGGTACTTTTGTCCAAAACAAAAAGGATAATTAGAAAATTAATGTAAAAGTAACCGGGTCCATTCCTTGCAATTCGTGAGAGAGGCCATGTTGGGAAAAACCTCGATTAATTGCATGTTGGCATTGCTTCCCCTATTTCCTGTGCACACCTCTTTTTGTCTTTATATAGGCAAAAAAGGAGGAGTTTTTATATATAGAACTTTAACAAACATTGATTTTGAATATAAGCCCTTGTCTTTTAAAATTACATGGGCACCCGTCACAAATCTTGATTTTTGCAGGAAATCCATAGGGCACTTTTTGCCTGAGGTGGCCTGCATGAGTGTGGCAGTGGTTTTTATATATATCCCCCGATAATTATTGATTTTTCATATAAACCCTACAAAATTTTATGATTTTGAAGACATGTAAGGGTAAAATGGTCATAAAAGCATCCCAGAGAGATTTTTGCAAAAATTGAGATTTTTGACAGGCTTAGGTAATTTTGTAAAAACAAGGTTTATATAGTAAAATGTCAAGGTAATTTTTTTTAAAAAAATAAAGTATATGCTCACTATATAGCATCACAGGAAGATACATGCCAATAAATAGTTTCAACTAAGCATAGGTTCATGGAATAATTACAATTTAAAGGGTGATCCTCTCTTGCGGGTGTTGCATGTAACAGATCATTACCTAACCGTTTTGAATGACGTATTTTTCTAAAATAAAAAAAATTCCCATGGGACCCTCCCAAATTAAATAACAGTAGATGATATAGGGGCACTTTTTCTTTAACAGGAATAGTGACGCAGGTTGCTACAATGATTTCACTATAGCAGCTACATTGAAATCACTCTAGCTGTTACAGTAAAATCACTATAGCAATTTACATCACTATTCCTTTTTTTTTTAACGGGATATATTTTTTTTAAATAGGAATAGTGGCACAAGTTGCTACATTGATTTTACTGCAGTAGATACAGTGAAATCATTGTAGCAACCCGTAATTTAATCGTGGATGTAAAAAAATAATTTTCTACAGTAAAATCATTGTAGCAAAGTACTCAATTTTATGCAAATAATACTCAATTGAATTGAGTATTATTTTGTATATTTGAGTATCATGCACGGGTTGCTACAATAATTTCACTGTAGCAGCTACAGTAAAATTCACCGTGGTGGCTAAAAAGGCTTCACTACAGTAAATCACTATAGCAAAGTAGTCAATTTTATGCAAATAATACTTAGTTGAATTAAGTATTATTGTGACTAAAATTGAGTACTATTGCTACAGTGATTTTACTGTAGCAAAGTTATTTTAGCAACCTCGACAAAATCACTATACCTACAATAGTGATTTCCTATAACAAAGATACTCAAATATCTTCAAATAATACTCAATTGAATGAGTACTATAGCTATCAAATTGAGTGTTTTGCTACAATGATTTTCACTATAGCAACGTGTTTTTAGCAGCCACGGTAAAATCACTATAGTTGTTACAGTGATTTCATTGTAATTGTTACAGTGTGAGTACTATTGCTATAAAATTGAGAATTATTGCTACAATAATTTCACTATAGCAATGTATATTTTAGCAACCAGGACAGAATCACTATAGTTGTACAGCGATTTCACTGTAGTTGCTATAGTGTGAGTTCTATTGCTACGAAATTGAGTACTATTGTTACAGTGATTTTACTGTAGCAACATGTTTTTTAGCAGCCATGATAGAATCACTATAGTTGCTACAATGATTTCACTGTAGCAGCTATAGTGGTCCCACACTAGATCTCGAAATTGTATATGTTTGTAGGGATTGAGTGAAGTTATATAGACAATGATAGTTTGATAAATTCGACAACTTAACCATGACTATTGTAGTATTTTATTAACGACAAGAGCCGTTACAATTAATATGTTGAAATGTGGACCAGGTTTAAAGGAAAAGGTTGTCAGGATCTATCATAAAATGAAAGCCTTATAAGGGGCTATTTGTCATCCACCCCGTTTTTAAAGGGAAATTTTATCCATACCCCAAAAATCTGTAATTAGCCCCCATTCCCAACAAACTTGAGCACACCCCATTTTTTTTTCATACCCCATTCCTGTTCCAAAAATACCCTTACCCCTTACACCCCACCATCAATACACCCCAGTTAAATGGCCCGCCCAACTTGATTATACCCCAATCAAACACATACCCCCTTAAATATACCCCAATTATATGCAATCTTGAATACACCCCACTTTTAAATAAACCCCATGTCGTTGGCTGGTACTTGAAGGCACAGGTAGGGCTGCAACTAGGGCTGACAATTTCGGACCCTACACGAAGTTAGCGGGTCTAGGTCAAGGCTAAACGGGTTCGGGTCGTAAACGGGTCGACACGATAGACCTGTTTAATAAACGGGTCGGGTCCGGGTTTAGGGTCTGGACATGGTAGACCCGGGAAGACCCGTGTAGTATTCAACGGGTCATGTCGGGTCGAGTCGGATCTACCAGCAATCCGATACTATAATATATAATACCAGCGGTTCTTTCAGGTCAGGTCGGGTCTAGTCGGATTGGGTCGAATCGGGTCAACTTGAAAAAATCCAGGTGGTAAACGGGTCTTACCGGGTCTTATCGTGTCTACCCGTTTATTAGCGAGTCGGGTACGGGTTTAGGATCTAGACACGATTAGTTAAACAGGTCAGGTCCGGGTCTAGGGGTTTTGGACACGACACGAAACTAGACACTACACGAACTTGACACGACCCGACCCATTGCCACCCCTAGCTGCAACTTGGGCGGGCCAACCCGAACCCACCCCGCACAACCCGGCCAACCCGACGGGTTGGGCTTGGGCTAAGTTTAAACAAACCTTGGGTTGGGTTGGGGGTACAAAAGACGCTGAGTAAAAGGTTTGGGGTAAAAAAAAAAAAAAGGGCATTGTTGGTATTAAAGGATTCTTGAGTAAGTTATTGAGAAACGATAGGAGCCGGGGGCTAATTACATTAAGTAGTTTAAAGCTACATTTTGTCTCCTTCAATTCAGCTTTGATCAGATAAAAATTACCAAATGAGACATTAAGTAGTTGACAAAAGGGTGTTTTGTGCTAAGATATCAAAATTTGGGGAGCGATTCGGAAAACAAGAGGGCGGTCAAGTGTTTTTGAGCTAAACTTCAGGGGTTAAATGTAATTTATCCTCTTAAAATGGCAAAGGTTTATATGTAAAATAATGTTTTATTAATAGTCTATATGCAAAAATCCATAAGGAAAAAGGGAAAATTTATTCATACCCCATAAATCTGTAATTAGCCCCCATTTCCAACAAACTTGAACACACCCCAATTTTTTTTTTTCATACCCCATTACTATCCCAAAAATACCCTTCCCCCTTACACCCCACCTTCAATACACCCCAGTTAAATGGCCCGCCCCAACTTGATTATACCCCAATCAAACACATACCTCCTTAAATATACCCCAATTATATGCACTCTTGAATACACCCCCCTCTTAAATAAACCCCATGCAGTTGGCTGGTACTTGAAGGCACAAGTAGAGCTGCAACTTGGGCGGGCCAACCTGAGTCCAACCTGAACCCAATCCGAATTTGGGTGGGCTAATCCGAGCCCAACCCGAATTATTTCTCCTCGACCCGACAGGACCCGACACGAAGTTAGCGAGTCTGGGTCAGGACTAAACGGGTTCGGGTCGTAAACAGTCAACACTATAGACCCGTTTAATAAACGGGATTAAACGGGTCGGGTCCGGGTTTAGGGTCTGGACACGGTAGACCCGGGAAGACCCGTTTAGTATTCAACGGGTCGTGTCGGATCGGGTCGGGTCGGGTCTACTAGCAATCCGATACTATAATATATAATACCAGTGGGTCTTTCAGGTCAGGTCTGGTCGAGTCGGATTGGGTCAACTGAATAGATCCAGGTGGTAAACGGGTCTTACCGGGTCTTATCGTGTCTATCCGTTTCTTAGCGAGTCGGGTACGGGTTTAGGATCTAGACACGATTAGTTAAATGGGTTAGATCCGAGTCTAGGGATTTTGGACACGACACGAAACTAGACACGACATGAACCCGACACGACCTGACCCATTGCCACCCCTAGCTGCAACTTAGACGGGCCAACCCGAACCCAACCCGACTTTGGGCAGGTTAACCTGAACCCACCCCGCACAACCCGGCCAACCTGACGGGTTGGGCTTGGGCTAAGTTTAAACAAACCTTGGGTTGGGTTGGGGGAACAAAAGACGCTGAGCAGGGGATTTGGGGTTTGGGGTAAAAAAAAAAAGGGCATTGTTGGTATTAAAGGATTGTTGAGTAAGTTATTGAGAAACGATAGGGATACTGGGGCTAATTACACATTTTTGGGGTATGAATAAAATTTCCCAAGGAAAAAACCTCTGCACCTTCGACTCTTTTTTTTTCCTTTAGGCCCTTACTGGATCACAACACCAGAAAATAATGGCGGCCGCGGCGCTCGACTCGAAGCCCTCGCCAGTGCCGTCCGGTCCGCCGCCTACCTTCCCCGCTATTCGCCCGGACGCCGCTGTCTCCGCCGCCGATGAGGAGGAGGATCTCTACGGCCGGCTCAAGTCGCTGCAGCGGCAGCTGGAGTTCATAGACATACAGGAGGAATATGTGAAGGACGAGCAGAAGAACCTGAAGCGCGAGCTCCTCCGCGCGCAGGAGGAGGTGAAGCGGATCCAGTCCGTACCCCTCGTCATCGGCCAGTTCATGGAGATGGTGGACCAGAACAACGGGATCGTCGGCTCCACCACCGGATCCAACTACTACGTCCGGATCCTCAGCACCATCAATCGTGAGCTCCTAAAGCCTTCGGCGTCAGTCGCCCTCCACCGCCACTCCAACGCCCTCGTCGACGTCCTCCCACCCGAGGCCGACTCCAGCATCTCCCTCCTCAGCCAATCCGAGAAGCCGGATGTCACATACAACGTGAGTAGGAAAACCTACGCTGCATCCTTCAACCTGTTTTCTTCTTCAAAGAACCAGTGTTTTACATCTTTATGTGCTTATCAATTAGGGTTTGGCATGATCTTCTTTGCAATTTGGTCTTCTGCGGTAATCTGTTAATTTGACAGTTACTAATACATATGGAATTTTGTGTTTCTTGGAGCCGAAGTTAGGCATTTGAAGAAAAAGGTTTTAAATGTCAATTTTGATCGGTCGAAAAAGAAAAAAAAAATAGATTACAAAACAATGTCGGTGTGAATTTCTTCTTTTTAAGAAAAAATTTGATGGAATGTTGTTTTTTACCGGTCGATTTCGGTCAAATAGTTACCCATGCTTCACAGTGTTGGTCTATAGGTTTTTAATATTTATTTGGATTTGGATTTAGTTTTTTTTAATGGGTCTAATGATCCAATCAACAAACTAATGAAATGGCTATACAAACACCTTAAGAATTGCGAGGTCAACAGACAAAATAAGGAAAACAAACACCCAGAGAGAGTAGCAAGGCCACCAAATAGAATAAGAGGAACATAATAACAAAGCCACCAAATAGAATAAGAATAGGAAGGCCACTAGAAGAAGAAGAAAAACGAACACCCAAAAAAGCCCCATTTCAATGTGCATCCCACAACTCCATCCTTCAAAACTCCGCCGCCACTGATAAATTTTGCACACCACCCACCTCATGAAGGACAACAACTGTCGTCAGCATGATACAAATGCAACCTCATTGTCACACAAGGCCAACGTCTTCAGTAAGAGGAAGGTTTTGTGGGAGTTGTAACAGAGGAGAGAGGATGGAAAGTCATGGATAGATTAGGGCTTAGGATGCCTAGGTGTGTGACTTCTCCTTTCCTTCTCTTCTTCTTGTTTTTCTTTTTTATTCCCCTTTTTCTTTTTTTACTTGGCGCATTCACTATAACAGATTTTGAACTTTCGGTAACATATAGTGTCAATCGCCATTTTGTCAAAATTTTGCAATTTATCTACCGATTTTGATTCAAATGTGTCTATACGGGTAATTTGTCGATGGGCTAGATTTTCAGTTTATTTTGCAAAATTTGATGATTTTTTTTATTTTCACACATTCATTACGAATTTACGAAGAACAAGTTAATTTTGTCATCCAAGATAGAAGTTTGAAAAAACAAGGCTTTGGCACCATAGAGGTCTGTCTACGACGTTGTGAAATTGAGAATGAGCAATTTGACACCGTCATTGAAGATTGATGCTCCAAAGCAAATTGAATAAGTTGGCATGCCCCTCAATTTATTCCTTTAGTGACTTGTAATTTGCAAGGATTCGGTTGAAGACAGTGTTCTAAAAAGCGGTCTAGGCGGCCGCCTAGGCGCTAGGCGGCCCCCCACCGCCTCGCCTAGGCCCTAGGCGCTCCAGAAAAGCGGCCAAGCTCCCAGGCGGAGCTAGGCGGCCGCCTAGGCGGTCTAGGCGGGGCAAGGCGGCCGCCTAGGCGGGCTGAGGCGGGCCAGGCGGACCAGGCGAGCCAGGCGGGCTGAGGCTAACCAGGCGGACCAGGCGGGCTGAGGCTGGCCAGGCGGACCATGTTTGCTTTTGTTCTTGTTAATCACTCAATCTTGAATTATGGTTATATACTTGTTCTTTAAAATAATGGTTTGGGATAATCTTGAACTTATATTAATTTTTAAACATATATATATATATATATATATATTATATTATATCAAAATAATAATTAAAATAATTAAAAAAAATGCAAAACGCCTAGGCGCCGCCTAGACCCCGCCTAGGCCGCCTAGGCGCTAGGCGGCCCCCCACCGCCCGACTAGCGCCTAGCGCTTTTTAGAACCTTGGTTGAAGATATCAAGGACTCACTCCTTTAGTGGTGTGCAAGCAGTAAAGCACTAAGGCTTGATATAAGTGCTCATTTTCTTTATTCATTCAATATTGCCCTAAATGGCACCACTATAAAAATGAAAAAACTTGACCTAACCCAGCAAACCTGATCCTAACATGACTCGTTCGTTATACGGGTAGAGTTAGGGTTTAGCAAAAGCTGACGTGCCAAAATTAGGTCGACCCTAACTTGACCCACCACACTGCACAAGGGGGGGGGGGCGTGCACGCCACTTGATCCTCGGTACATAACACTGAGAAAAAGGGAACCATAACAGATCTTGTAGCTAGTATCCTCCTTAGGATACAGACAAAACTAGGTGTTGTTCGGAGAACTTGAAGGCTTAGCATCCTATTCCCGTAGGCCTTCAACATCATCCATGTCCACTGTAAATTTTCCTATAATTCTATTGTCTGCTCTTCCACAAAGATATGTAATGAACAATACTAGATGAGGCATTAAATTATTTTACGTTATGTAATGCTAGACTAATAGGGTTAGGTGAGTTAGGATTAGGATTGGGATAATCGGCTCGTTTAATAAACGAGTTCAGGTTAGGGTTGAGCCATCCTAACGCGCCAACCCTATCCCTAACTTGATTGTCATCTCGACAACACTACAATGTTTATATAGCCTCTTTCTTGCCCAACCTAAAACTTAAAATATAGGTTGGTTATAATACACTCTACTTACATAAGTCCACATGACAACTAGTGGTGATACACTCTTAGGCGAGGTATCAAGCGAGCCCTTCTCCTGTCACGTGCCAAACCAAGGCTTGGGCATTGGAGCCACTCCGTGCCTACACTTTGACGGGGTGATGCCATTGTTCTCTAACTCTCCCCGGCTTGAAAGAACATGACCCCAACGAGTTGAAGGCATGGAAATGTTCGTAGAGGTTACAATCAAAGTGTTAGAATTCTTTAACATTGATCCAAGTGCAAATATGAGAGGTTGTCCTTTTCTCTGTTACCAAAAACTCCTATTTTTTGAATAAGTCTCGATTAAAACACGATTTATTCATTAAACGTTCTGTACGCGACTCTTTCCCGATTTTTTGAAAAAGTCTCAATTTTATAAAAAAGCCACGATTTTCACGTTTTAATCCCGATTTACACGTTTTATTCCCGATTAATTGCGTTTTAATCCCGTCATGTATTGCTCAAAAAACCTAATGTAACATCTATATATAAATATGTTCTAAAATTCTACAGTTTGTTTCCCGACTCTTTCCTGATCTTTCCGACTTTTTTCCGATTTTTCTGACTTCTCCTCTAGCCGATTTTTTTTTCGACTTCCGACTTGGTAACTATGGTCCTTTCCACTTCATTTGGTATTTTGGTATCCACCACTCCCGGTCAGTATGATTTGGTGATCAATGACTTCTTCAGTAATAGAAAGAAGGAAAACAACAATTAGTCGATGGTAATACTAGAAAGAGTTTTGCTTCTCTATTCTGAAAATCTATGGGTTCCTTATTCAATTAATATAAATTGCATGTTCCATAGCAAAATTAATGTTTTATTTTGCAGTATATTTTTTCGTTTCTACTGTGTGAAATCTTTCCTTAGCATCTCCTTGGTTTGTGCAGGACATTGGAGGATGTGACATCCAAAAGCAGGAAATTCGTGAAGCCGTTGAGCTACCGTTGACCCATCATGAATTATACAAACAAATTGGTATAGATCCCCCAAGGGGTGTGCTTCTCTATGGCCCTCCTGGTACGGGTAAAACTATGCTTGCCAAAGCTGTTGCTAATCACACAACTGCTGCTTTTATAAGGGTTGTTGGTTCAGAATTTGTTCAGAAATATTTGGGCGAGGTATGATTTCCAAATTAATCTACATGCGCTCAACTCACACTGCAAGCTCTTTTCTAGATAAGGAAACCTTTAAGCTTTTATCACATTTAATTTGATTGAAGAGTATCTGCTAACACTATATGCAGTTTTCATGTCATGAAAATTTGTTATTTTATTTCTATATACCTTGAGATTTTTTACCTAAAATGAAAAGTAGTTGTTCTTGTCATCAATTTCTGCAGCTGCATTGTATGCTTCGTCATGCTATATAAGGATATATTGCTAGGAATCATGGACACTTTCCTAGAGGTGTCGTGTTCGAGTGGACAAGTGTCGAGCACATAGTTGTCAAGGTGTCAAGGCGAGGCTAGGCGCCCGGAGGGAGCCTAGGAGCCTAGGCGTGGCCGTATGTGCATAGGCGTGGCCTTATGTGCATAGGTGTGACCTTATGTGCATAGACATCCTCCAGGCACGGGTATATATGTATAGTCTATATTTGCAGGTATATATGTAATAAACAACAATATAACACCTTACTAATATGAAATTGAGCATATTCTTATCAAATGCATGCAACACAATGACACATACATAGTATATACAAGTAAACAACAAAAGGAACAAATAGAATACAAACACTTGCTAACATAAAATTGAGCATATTCTAATCAAATGCAGCACAATGAACACATAGTATACAACAACAAAATGAACAAAGATGGGGGTTGGTTGAGTTTTACTTTAAAAAAAAAAAATCAATGTCTAAAACTAGACGTGCACCTAGCCTAGGCCGCCGTTTAGTTCTTTTCGCCTCGACGCACTGAGGACTAGCTATCTCCGGACGCCTAGGCACGCACCTTGACAACAATGGTCGGGCATCGACACTCGTTGGACATGTGTTGGACACACTCCTACGTGCCCACTTTTGTTATTAATTTTTTTTCCCGTTGGATACGTCTTGGATACTTCACGGACACTTTAAGAGCACATATGGACACGTGTTGGACACATGGGATGAAAATATAACATATTTCAAAAACATCATTATTTTTAATAATTTAGGATAATGATAGACATGACGAATGTTAAATATGCCCAAATAAAATTCTAAAGTAAATACCATATTTATCGCCCCAAAAAATGCTTTCGCGTAATTTTCAGTGAAACAGGTCGAAACCGACTGAAATAGGTGAGTTTTGGGCGAACATGTCAAAACCAGTCAATGCGAGTGATTCGGCTCTAGGTCCTAGTTTCAAGTTTTTTCGGTCTCAACTCTGGATGACATCGATACGAAACGGCAATGACAAAATCACAAAAATTATACTTTAAATCACCTTCAAAAAAGTTATAGTTTCTTTGTAAATGGATGAGGCTGAAGGGCCATCCCCAATGAAAGCACTTTTCCATCACCGTGAGCACAACGGTTGTATACCAGACCAAGCATCTAAACATCTCCTATAATATTTTTACAGAACATTTACTCTAGGTTACATCACTGTGTTGTGATATGCTTGAGTTCATTAAAAGCATGTTCTAAAGCTGACTTTCTTACAAATTTTCATGCCCTAATGCTTGTGCCAAGTTGTAGATCCCAATTTTCAATCATTACATTTTTTTTTTGTTTTATCTAGGGTCCAAGAATGGTTCGAGATGTTTTTCGTCTTGCTAAAGAGAATGCCCCTGCAATTATATTTATCGATGAAGTGGATGCTATTGCTACTGCACGTTTTGATGCACAAACTGGAGCTGACAGGGAAGTTCAACGTATCCTCATGGAACTCTTGAATCAGGTAGGAGTAAGGAGAATAAATAATTTTAAGGCATATGCTTGTTAGAAGTAAAGATCCCAGTCCTTTTTTTTTTCTTTTTGAAAGTTTCTTTTCCACTTGGGTTGAAATAAAATTTGATACATATCAGAGAAATTGGGAGTGGTGTCAGTTCTACTCATTGGCTAATAATTTGTGCTACGATCATTTGTAAACTCTTTATCCCATCTTGCATTTCTGGTTGTATGAACTTAAATTTTGACCAATAAGTTAGGCTCCCTACCCGGCAACTGGCATTTTAGGTTTCTTGGGATGCCCCTCTATTGTCAAAATGCCAAGTTGCCTTGGTCAAGTTTTCGGCTCCAAATTTAGAAGGTTGATGTCAGATTGCAGCCAATTTGAAATTTTTGATCAATCTTTTTGTGGAGTTGTCTTTGGTAGAGTTCTCCTTTTCCTAGTCAGCCCCATCATTATGGGATAGCATCATAAAACTTCATGTGGGTGAGGATAGATATCATACGAAAACTGTAATGAGTTCGGGAAAACTGAAATGCTTAATGTAGTTTTTCGTAAGAAAATGCATTTCATGAAAAAAAATCAGAATCGAGTTTCATGGGGTGATGCCTTCTTAGTCCTTGCTCATTTCTTATTACGCTTTTCCTAGTTCTGGCCCCTACTTGTGACCGTTTCTCACCATGTAAATAACCTGATCGAAGGGTTGTGGTTTGGATTGTTTATAACTGAAAGTCGAATGTAATGTACAGACTCTTGGTTGTCAGGCCTTGTTTTGTCCAAGAAAATTTTGGTGGCAAGTACAGTTTGGGATTTTACCTAATTTATTTGCTTGCTTGGATGGAAGGACCACCAGTGTTTGAATGGAAATCCAGTCACCAATATCCATCAATCTTTACTGCTGAAGCATCATAGTTCTACCCAGCTTTCTTCTTAGGATTGTACCTGCAGTAAATGCTCATGTTCTAATCTCAGGCGTATATCTGAATGCTTTCGCAGATGGATGGGTTCGATCAAACAGTGAATGTAAAGGTTATAATGGCAACCAATCGTGCGGACACTTTAGACCCTGCTCTTTTGCGACCGGGTAGACTTGATCGGAAAATTGAATTCCCTCTGCCTGATAGACGGCAGAAGAGGCTAGTTTTCCAGGTGAGTTGTGCAATATGCTTTATATCTGAGTTATTTTATATTATCTGTATGGAATGCCTAAATGCTTTCATGTGAGCTTGGACATCACTAAAATATATTGACTGTGAGTTTGAGGTATATTGTTAATGTTTCAAGTAGATCAATTTTGTTATTTTTCAGTAAAAGAAGGCTTGGTGTAGATGTTTGTCATGGTTTATTTAGAAATTTGAACCAAATATTGCAACATATCATGCGATGAACCCGCCCATAAACTACTATGCTAAAATCTCACTTTATCTGCCTTATATCATTCCCATAAATACTTAGTACTGAGGTATGTGAGAAGTAATCTGATGATAGAGACAAAGCCTTTCCAGAGCTGGTTTTTCCTTACCTCCACTTCTTTGCGTGTTCAGTGACTATTATCTGAATGAGGGAATCTACGGGGAAAAAACAAAATCTAGAAAGCATGGTACTTGAAAAAAATTTAATGACTTCCTTTAGCGTGTGAAAATTCTCTCCCTTTGTTTGTTAGTGTTACTACGTTATCTTCTAGATACTTTTCTGGCATTGGGTGCCAAAACAGTTGGCCAAACATAATGAGATTGAGCAACATTCAATTGGATTCTCTGTGATCTGTAGGTCTTATGCTCTACAAATTGTCGTTATTCAGGTTTGTACAGCTAAAATGAATCTAAGTGATGAGGTTGACTTGGAAGATTATGTCTCTCGGCCAGATAAAATTAGTGCTGCGGAGGTCAGTTTCTTCTACGTTTCTTATGCTGTTTTGTATGTGTAACTTTCTTCTAGCAGGATCTTATTTACATGTTGTTTCTCTTGGATTTATGATATTTGAATTCCAGCATTCAAATTGTGCTGATATTGCTCACTCTTTATAAAAAAACAATTGATTGATTGAAAAATTTAAATGGGACTTTTTTCTTCTTCATTGTGATCCTTGAATCCCTCAAATATACGACAAGTGCAAGCATGTACTTTTATGCCCTTGGATCCTTATATTTTTTTTATTGTATGAATGTTTTTTTTTTTTGATAATCTCATGTTTTTTGGGTTTAAGCTTATCTATAACAAGGCAGTGAAATGCAGTTGTGGAACTTGTGATCGTGATCTTAAACACTCATCTACTCTAGAGGACCAATGTTTGAAACTCGCCAACTCGGTTGGAGATTCTTTTATCTCCACTCAAAGCTGAACGGGCTTACAGTAGATTACTTTAAATATTCCTACTTCCTATGGGATCCTAAGTTCTATTTATTCCTAGATGGTAATAATCTCTCTATTTTTTTTTTGTGTCGGTGGTCTTCTGAACATGTTTCGTTCTTTCTTTGTTCTTAATTGTCCATCCGGATGAGGCCAAAATAGCGTGATAATCTTTTCCGGCAATCTCTACCGTTTATGACCTGATGTGGCGATTCCTGGTTTAGTTCAGTTGTGATTTGAGGCTACACAACTGTGGAAATCCTATTGGCGGATACAATTAACATCAAACCTTCAGTTGAAAAATTGACAAAATCTGAAATTAAGTTTGAATTTTGTAACTTGAATGCATGAGTATTAGGGTGCATTCTCAACCCATACAAGTCCAACTAAACTATAGAAATTAGAGACAGAGATTATGAAGAAGATAAAAACTGAAGCTAAACTTTGTTGTTTCATGTTTCACTCCTTGGGGATCGGCTATCCGCTATGTCTATAAGCCAATCAACATCCACCTTTGGAATCATTAAATCTTTAATTCTCTAATCGTTCTTGTTTATATGGTATAATCCTGTTTCACGGTCTAAGCTAATTATCAGCACCTGTAACAACTTAATTAGAGAAAACTCATAACTAGATAATTACACAGTACAAAATAAGCTTTCTGACAAGTCTCATGTAGAAATCAAGTGTCTTTTGAGTCATGCCTATGGAAAGGCAAGGTAACTTATGTTGCGATAAAGCTGCAAAAAAAAAAGGCAAAATAGAAGAACAATAAAATTAAACACTTTGAAAAGTTTTAATATCTACCCTATGGCACATTGAAAACATAAATGGCCATGCACCTTGAGCAGCAATTGGCTTCCATGCCTTTGGGAATCGCTGTTAGGAAAAGCATTCACAACACACCTTTTCCCCAGGGTCTTAGTTGGCCATATACCCAGTCTCAAGGTCATCTTTGTTTTGCAATCACTTGCCTTCATGTGTGATCCACAACTTTGCACCATTTTTTCAAAATACATACACATAAAAAACTATTGGGTCTGTGCATGCAGTTATCCAATCGCATGCTCTACCTAAGGTTATACACAATGGTTTCACTTGCACCAACATCTTGTGAAGTCCTTGTATCCCGCTTCACGTTGCAAAACCTAATTGTTACAACTTACAACTGGTAACGGTATGAATCAGCATGTTCGTTCCTGTAGCCATTGGTGTATTATTTCTGAAATAAGTACACGCGACATGAGAGGGATGTCAAATTCCTACGTACAATATTAACAATATATGGTTGACAACATTTTATCACATCAAATCTTAGGCAAGTGTTCTTGTGGATAAGGAGGGAAGAAGAAAAGAGGAGGGGTGGTGGGTTCTTTCGAGTCGCTAGGTACTTGCGATAATTACACAAAACTAGGCATTGCAAAATAGTGTCACATTTCCACTTAGCAAAGAGTCATATGTGGTTTAGGTTCTGTTTTTTTTTTAAAAATCCATAAGCATATCACTATCACTAAATGGCTGAATTTCATATATGAACTCGTGAATGTTGATTGTTGAACTTATCTAAAAGCGTCCGCTGCGGCCTCCTCATCCTTTCCCTATTTTTTAGAGAAGGATTGGTTGGCCTTCCTTAAAAATAGAACCACAAGTGGGCCCTAGCGGCCTGGTAAAAGAATTCGGCGAGAGGTTTGGCTAAAGTTTTGACTTGGTGAAAGGATAGGAGACTGCTAGAGCGCCAACTGAGGCTATATTTTTCCACTGTAGGGATGGAGGTGGGGAGTAGAGAGGGCGCAGCGGACGATCTAACAAACTAATGTTTGAACAATCTAGATTATACCATTTATACAAGGTTGAGTATATGAATCGAAGTGTGATCTATCAAAGTTCACTACCAAGACGCACAGAGCGGAACCGAGAATTTTCCATATTGGGGCCAAAATAAAGTTCATTTACTAGAAGAAAAAAAAAACACAAGTATTGTAGAATAAAAAATAAAAAACATACACCACAACGTCAATGCGATATGTCTCTCTTGAAATGATCTCTCTTCCTTTCTACGAGTCGTTAAACATCACTTGTAATTGTTCCACAGATTGCAGCCATCTGTCAGGAGGCAGGGATGCATGCTGTCCGCAAGAACCGGTATGTGATCCTTCCCAAGGACTTCGAGAAGGGTTACCGGACGAATGTGAAGAAGCCAGACACGGATTTTGATTTCTACAAGTGAGGGCTGAGAATTGTATCGCCGAGGTGCGCATGCTGTAATGTTATTGGAGGCACTATTCACAATACTCCCACCTTTTTTTTAAAAAAAGATCTTGATTTCATTATGCTGCTCATCCTGGTTGTTGACATTGAGATAGTCGAGACTACATTGCTCGATTTCCGGTGTGGACCATCATTTAGCTATCATTATCTGATGGGGGATCTCTAACCACATTCGTACATGGGTTTTTTTTTTGTTTTTTTTTTTGGGTTTTTTTGGGTAGAAGGAAGGAAGGAAGGAAGGGGGGGGGAGAGGAGGGGTCACCACCAAACCCCCAGGAGCCACCACAGCCCGGCGGAAGCAACACGCAACACCCCCACTCCGGTGGAAACAACACACACACTGCCGCCCGGCGGGCCAACACAGGCAACACCACAATGGCGGAACACCACTGCCATTTTGGCAGAACAAACTGCAAACCACCACATAGACGGTGTGACGATCAAGATCCCATAGCCATTAGAAAAAACTCCTGAAACTGTGATGCCAAGATGGATAAGGTGAGGTGTACAAGGCCATGAGTTAGCCTCACATCGCCTGGAGAGAAGGAGATCATAAGCTATTTATATAATTTTTCTTCCCAAATATAGAAGACGCGTTTTAAAACTGTGTGCCTCTAAGGATTTCGT
This sequence comes from Chamaelirium japonicum, assembly GCA_947650365.1. Lineage (NCBI taxonomy): Eukaryota > Viridiplantae > Streptophyta > Magnoliopsida > Liliales > Melanthiaceae > Chamaelirium > Chamaelirium japonicum. Next base: position 394,710 of record CANTAL010000073.1, on the reverse strand, counting down.
AAGAACTCCGTAGTTTAGTGTGCTCGATCAAGAGCAGTACTAGGATGGGTGATTTTTCTGGGAAATTAGGTCACCCAGGGAAGTTCTCATGCGGGCACAGGTAAAGCGAACAATATATTGTGTGTTTGGAGCGGATATTACTGACGGCAACACAAACAACGCCATCACCGGCGGAAGCACTAGTCCTGTCTTTGCAGTTTCTCCAACTTTGAATCTTTCAGTTCTCAGTTGTGCTGCACTGTGATCGCTCGGACTTGGGCATAAATACCTCCTGTTAGGCCCAGTATGGATAGAAGTATTGCAAATACCAATAATTGATGAGATATTCTGATTACTGAATTATTCAACTGTTTTGTTTTGGCTTGGAGTAAAGTTTGTGGTAAGTCTGATAAAATTATTCAAAATGAAAAATTACTAGAAAATGAAGGGTGTCAGTGGGTGTGGGCTCTAGCCGCCGAAGACGGCGACTGTGTGGGGCCGGCGGCTGGTGGCAGGCTGCGACTGGGAGCGGCGGTGGTGACAAAGTCCACAGATTGTGGAATGTGTCATTCCACAATTTTTGTTGAATTGAAATTGGAGGACCTTCTGAGGTGAAAAGTCCACGTCCGACAAAAATATATCTCATAGGACTTTAAATTTATGTTTCGTACCACTTCTTTCTAAAACCAAATCTAATCCTAAACTCTAAGATCTATAGGCTATGGTATGAATCATAGATCTAGAAATCCTAAACCCTAACCCCTTCGTCGTCTGTGGTTTCTCGCCTTCGTTGCTCGCCAGTGACGAGCAACTGCTGCTCGAGGTTGTTGCTCACCGACCGTTCCCGTCCGGTCTGCTGCTTGTGCCCGCCTTTGTCATTCCTGTTCGAGAGAGTGGAGAAAGGAGAGACCAAGTGAGGGTAGTTTTGGGGATAAAAAGCAATTTGGTATTTTTAGTTAATTAGAGTTTAATCCCAAAGATTTTAAATTACAAGTGTATTTGTAATACTTCAGGCGTTCACCTAGGGTTCATCCCATGGCCCCTAGAATAATGCTTCCACCGCTAGGATGCAAGGAAATGAGATTGGATGGTGGAGATGGGTTTGGTAGGGTAATGGATTTTACAATCTGGTACCAAAGTGGAACCCTAATCGCAAACTAGTTCTGTAGATTTTGTTTTACCATTCATTGGAGCGAAGAGTGTCGGTCGTTGGTTTTGACACCACCGAGGATTTGCAGTTGTGGTTGAAAGCTTCTGAACATTGAGGTCTTTAATGCAAAACCTTTTGATTTTGGAACCCTTGCTTGCTAGAGGATTCTCATTAAAGTGGAATTCTAGTGACACCCACCAAAATGACGTTGGCTCCTACTTTTGCATTGGCTTTCAGTTCCAGCCCAACATTTGGTGTTTGTATTGGCACCACTTTTGTATTGGCACCCATTTTGTCTGGTCTTTCCTCTTCTTCGTCCTCTTCTCCGTCCTCGTCCTCGTCCTCATCCTCTTCCTCTTCCGAAGAGAAAGACCTCCGACCTTAGGACTGCAAACGAGCCGTGCTTTGATATGTTTGATCTTGTTTGTTAATGAAATGAGCCTAGACTTCAGGCTTGGGCTTGGCGAAAAGGACATAGGCTTGGCCAAAACTTCTTTCTCTGCTCAAAAGTTTGAAAGGCCAAAAGGACAGCCATCATATAGGCCAAAAATACCTCTCTTTTTATTTCAAATTTTTATGCGATGCCACTCTATTCAAATGGGATGAACCCTAGCCCCCGCTGCCCACCGCAGCTGGAGAAGCTTCTAACTGAACCTTCCGCCACCACTGGACCTAATCGAATCCCCCACCACCGCCGGAGCTGCTCCTAACCGAACCCCTCGTCGTCGCCAGACCTAACCGAACCCCCCACCGCTGCTAGAGCTACTCCTAACCGAACCTTCCGTCGCTACCGGACCTAACCGAACCCCCCACCCCCACCGGACCTAACCTAATCCCCTGGCGCCGCTGGTGCTCGCTGCTACTCGCGTCGTTGAGGAGGAAGGAGGCTACGGGAGGAGGTGGAGGTTGAGGTCGTCGCAAGAGGAGGCTGAGGTTTGCTGCCACCGCTGCTCGACATGAGGCCGGTTGGTATTTTCAGATTTGGTGAGGGTATACTTTGGTTTTGGCAACCCTTTACTCCAAACCGATCCACTGTCCAGGGACCTTAAGCAAACCGCAACAGTTGCCTATCATTTTCACAACTCTGATATGTTCTCAGGGACCTTAGACACATTACCCCATAAAATTTCCCTTTTTAATAAATCACCGCACTTACTATCATGAGATACTCTCCCACATAAATCACTGCACTTACTATCATCACTATTCCTATAGTGATTTTAGACTACTACAGTATTTTCGATATGCTATAGTGATTTCGGACTGCTACAAAATTCTTTAGTTTTTTTTTTACCTTTTTTGCAAAATACCAAATATTCCCATGAGATACTCTCCCACATAAATCACTGTACTTACTATCATCATTATTGCTATAGTGATTTCAGACTGCTACAATATTTTTTATTGTTACTATAATTTCGGACTGCTACAATGATTTCGATTAGGTCTAGGGTTAGGGTTCAGTGTTAGGGGTACGGAATTAGGGTTAGGGGTACATAATTAGGGTTAGGGTTCACTATTTTGTAATAGAATTTGGATTAGGGTTCACTTTTAGGGGTATAGAACTAGTGTTAGGGCTAGGGTTCACTTATTAGGGTGTGGAATTAGAGTTAGGGTTATGTTTAGGACTCACTATTTACGATATAGAAGTAGGGTTAGGGTTTCACAACACAACCAAACCGTTACAGAATTAACAACTTGCGAATTCCGTAATGGTGTATTGTGAAACCCTTCCGAAACTTTTTTATCTTGTTGTGAAACCGGCTTAAATATATGGTAAATGAAGTGGCATGTGTTATTTAAATGATTTTTTTGACTTCCCTTCTCTCCCCCCCCCCCCCCCCCCCCCCCCCCCCCCCTAATTGGGTTAATTAAGCAATACCCCCTCTGGACTTAATTTTCGAGTCTTGCCCCCTGTTGACTGAAAATCCAATGGCCTTTTGCAATGGAAAAGTAGTGTTTAGGGGGGTAAGACTTAAAAATTAAGGTCAAGGGGATAATTTTTACTTACCCCAATAAAGTAGGGGGTAAGGTCAAAAAAACCCTTTTATAAATTGATGGATCTATTACAATTATATCTTTTATGGTGGATCTTTTATAATATATTAGTTGTGTTGGGATCAATAATTAATGGACTGTTATTATACGGACCAAATCCAATCTTTGCGGAAACGACTGAGCGTTAACGCTCTGCCCAAATTTTCTCTCAGAAAAAAGTTGCTGAAATTAGACGAGGTGTGCCACTTGTCCCATTCTGATATGTGTCCGTATATTTCCAGCGCAAGGGAGTGCGTGCTGAAAATTTGCCCCATGGCTAGGTATGGACGGATGTTCGCTTATGTTTCACCAGGTCAGCTCCTACAACAAGCACTAGTCTTCGGAAGGCTAACCAAAAAGGCATCCGATTTGGTCAAAATCGATTCAAACCAGTGATTTAACCCTTGTAAAAAAATATTTTTTTTTAAATAGATATTTAATAAATTCTTCATTGACAAGGTTTGATTCCTGAGGTTAACATACAAACCGGTTTATTCAAAGACCGAACCGAAACATGTTTCAGTTCCGGTCCAAACAGGTTGAACCGTTCGATCCGGTCCGATTTTCAAAACACTGGCCTGATGCAGAAAGAAAAATACTATCCAACCAAATAAAAAAATTTATCGACTATTTACAGACCCTATCACAGCCGTCCATTGTACCCAGGCCTGATCGATGAATCACACTTAGCCACGACACCTCAAGCTACAAACAGCTGTGATTAGGGTTGCAACTTGGGTCGGGTAAAACCGAGAACCGACCCAAGCCGATCTAAATGGAGAGGGTTGGTTCAGGTACTTCAACTAAATGGGTTGGTTTGGATCTAAATTTTGTGGACCCGATTAAATATGGTTCGGTTTTGGGTTGAGACTTAGGTAGATCCGACCCAACCCGACAACCGAACTATATATATTAGTCCACATATATATGTCACGGATTTGGACTTTCAAGCTACATCACACTAGTACATGAGTAAACGTACACGAGTTGTTTATTGAGGTTGAATCAACTACCAAGAGAACTCAATTGGTAGCTAAAGCTTAAAATCCAACGTGGACCTCCAGCTTGCTTGCTAGTAAACAACCATTGTCATTATTTTTTTTTAGACCAATTACCAATCCGAGAACCGATCCGAACCAACCCAACCTTTGTACCGGTTGGACTTTACCCCCCAAAACTATACTGGTTACCAACACTTTTACCTGAGGTGGGGTCAGGTCTGGATGGAACATTGAGTTCAGATAGGGCTGGCAATTTCGGCCTGACACGACCCGACACGAAGTTAGCGGGTCTGGGTCAGGACTAAACGGGTTCGGGTCGTAAACGGGTCGGCACGATAGACCCGTTTAATAAACGGGTCGGGTCCGGGTTTAGGGTCTGGACACGGTAGACCCGGGAAGACCCGTTTAGTATTCAACGGGTCGTGTCGGGTCGGGTCGGGTCTACCCACAATTTGATACTATAATATATAATACCAGCAAGTCTTTCCGGTCAGGTCGGGTCGAGTCGTATTGGGTCGGATCGGGTCAACTGAATAGACCTGGGTGGTAAACGGGTCTTATCGGGTCTACCCATTTATTAGCGGGTCGGGTACGGGTTTAGAATTAAGACACGATTTGTTAAACGGGTTTGGTCCGGATCTAGGGGTTTTGGACACGACACGACATCAGATACGACACGAATCCGACACGACACGACCCATTGCCACCCCTAAGTGTTCAGACCTTCCTTCCTCCAGTCCGTTGGGAAAATTTTAGGTTATTTTGACTTTGCCCCCCAAATTGCCTTGAATTAGGCTTTACTCCCCATTTTTCATTAATTAGACTTTACCCCCAAAACTAATTGTTCCGTCAGCTCACCCCCAAAACTTTATTTCTTTTCCGTCAGCTCACCCTTTCTCTTAGATGGTGAGCTGAGGGAACAGTTAGTTTTGGGGGGTAAAGTCTAATTAATGAAAAGTGGGGGGTAAAGTCTAATTCAAGGCAAATTTAAGAGGCAAAGTCAAAATAATCCAAAATTTTACAATACAACCGTGGGGCCATTGCGGTTCAAGAGGTGTTCGGATCTCCTCCAGTCGGTTCAAGTGAATCATACTTCAGCTGACTGCATGCATGCGGCTGTGATGCATGCCGAGCCCACCGACTGGAGAAGATCCGAACCCGGAACCCGTTCAAGAGACATGGGGGGTAGCGAGGTCAGATCTCCTCTGGTCGGTCGGAAAAATTTTCATCACAGCCTAGGACCTAGGTACCATGAACCCGGTTGGGCCCACTGCTTAAAGAGCCATAGGGTTAGCGGCTCTAGCAAATACTGTTAGTGGCCCCCAGCACTCAGAGCATGCTGATAGGCTCCAGGGCAGTGGCCCATGCGGTTATATGATTTGCAGGATGTGCTGAATTTTCCTCAGTCAATCGGCCTCGATCGGTGGGTCTGACATGCATCACAGCCGCACAATGACTGACACGCAAAAATAGGTGTAGGGGCAGTGGGTCCCACGGTTTTATGGTATATGAATTTTTTTTCGATCGATCGGTGGGTCTGGCGATTCACAATATACAATCGGCTGGAGTAGGATTCACTTTTAGGTCGCTTGCCATCTTACGATTGTGATGTACGCCGGGCCCACGACCACTCGGAGGAGGTCTGCGTGGGGCCTGGTGTGCTGCAATTGTCAGATATCTAGTCCCGCTAGCGAGTATATTTTCCTGCCGACTCTGTTTGCTGTGTTTGCTTCCGACCCAATCGTAATGTGCCATGTTGCTAATTTAGAGATAACTTTGAATTGACGACGTGGCATATTACGATTGGGCCGAAAGCAAACGCTGCAAACTGAGCATGCAGCAAAAATTCACTCCTCGCTAGCTGGAAGGGTTCTAAGTCTTTTGACGCAGCCGATAATCTTGACAATATTAACGTTGCAAGAGACACCGGGGAATCGAACCCAAAAAGAGACACCATCAAATGGTTCTATCTCATCCGTCCAAACTCGGAATGGGAGTCCCACCGTTTTAGCTCACATTCTCATACTAGGGCTGTGCAAAAACCGACCCGAATCACCTAACCGAACCGAAACCGACCAAAATTTAACCGAAATAACCGAACCGAACATCAAACCGAACCGAAAATAAACCGAACCGACAAAACCGATTAAATCGGTTTCGGTTTCGGTTCCCGGGTATGGAACACCGAACCGAAACCGAAAAAACCGACCCGACTTCTTAAATCATAAACCCAACGACCATAATACTTTTGTTTCTAGTAAGTGCAAGTATGAAGTAATTATGTTACATCTACAATGCTTCAAAAGAGTGAACATCGGTTGATTTTGCTTTGAACTTTTATTTTGGCACTATGTATGGACACAATATCCACTTATTTGTGACGAACTTTCGATCAAGATTCAAAAGCCAAGAGCTCTAACATACCTCATATCAACCGAAACCGAACCGAAAACCGATCACACCGAACCGACAAAAACCGACAATTTCGGTTTCGGTTTCGGTTTTGATTTTTCGAAAACCGAAAAAAAATAAAACCGACACCGAAACCGACCGACAAAACCGACGCTCACCCCTATCTCGTACCGACCTCTAACGAGGTAGATGCGCACGGATTCTTCTAAATACTTTTCAAAATAAATATCAAAACAATAAATAATTCTCACAAAAACACTCATTAGAAACTTATTCCTTATATAGTCAATTTTTCAGTCCTTGTCACATGAGTAGACTCCCACTCGGCTTAGCGGACATAGACAAATCTACTATGATGCGATCTTAAATACCCTCACATTTCTAAACCCGGGTTGTAAGAAGAGGTCTACAGAGGATATTTGAAGACAACACTGCCTAGCTTGCTAGTCGTTGTGGGACTAAACTACAACAAAGATTTTGAAGAAAATCGCTATCCATGACGATTGTTTAACCTTTTACAAAAAATCTCATAGAAAACAGTCTTAAGGAGCAACAACTTTTTTTCAAAGGACATTGATTGATAGTTTTTTAAACAAATCGTATTTAATGATAAGAACATATAAAGAGATGCTTTAGCATTAGGTTTTGTCATTTGAAAAAAATCTATTTTACGCCTACATGCGACTGTGCAGAAAAATCACATGAAGAGTAACAATTTGATAGTAAATAGTAACATTTCTTTAAAATTATATTTCACTGTAGCCGCTACAGTGATTTCACTATGACCTCTACAACGATATCAATGTAGACTGCTATAGTGATTTCACTGTAGCAAAGAGTAACAATCTGGTATAATACTTTCAGTAGGGATGGCAGTGGGTCCAAATTCGGACCTCAATTATACTACGTGGGCTCGGGTCGGGCCAATTCAAAAATGTGTATTTGCTCAGTCCAAGCCCGGCCCATTGCCAACCCTAACTTTGAGATTGTTACTCTTTATTACAGTTCTTTGTATATTGTTACTCTTTCCTACAATGAAATCATTGTAGCAGTCATTACATATGCTATAGTGAAATCACTGTAGCAATGAGTAACAATCTACAAAGTACTGTAGCTAAACAGTAACAATTGCATATTGTTACTCTTTGCTACAGTGAAGAGTAACATTTGTGATTTTAGGATTAGGAACAAATTTTTTATTTACATGGAAGAAAAAGTCGACGAACAGCCTTAATGTAAATGCATCTTTTCGGGAGGAAAACTATCACTTTGTCGAACCTTTTCACCATACTAATATGTTGTTAGGAACCTAACACTAATTCCCTCTAAAAACTCTCAAAAAAACCGCTCCATTAAACTGGGTTCTGAATAAAACCGTTATTTGTACTGGGTTCTGAATAAAACCTCCATATGGAATAAGGTTTTTATTCAAAACCCTTCATCCTTGGCTTTCAGTACGGAGAAGTAGGCTACTTTGGAAATTAGGTTCAATAAATATTTATTCAAAAAATTTATTTTTAATTTATGGTCATTTTTTTAATTTTTTTCTTCAGCAATCCCCGTGAATTAGGGTTTGACTCCTCTCCATTGATGATCGTCTCTCCTATCGATTGCTGACGATTTGGGGAGCCACAAGTGGCGATCCGAAAATCAATAACCACAATCTATGGCCATGGGATGAACCCAAGGGGGATGCCACCACCCTAGGCTGCTATCCACCACCTGCCACTACCGCTGTCGGCGACCACCCCTGCCAACCATTGGTTGTCCGCCACCGTCCTCCCCGATGGCAGACGACGGCGTGTGGTGATCGACGGGGCAACGACAGGTGGGCGGTTGGTGGACAGTGGGGGTGGTGGCCAGCCAATGGGGTGGGAGCAGGGGCGGGCAGGCGGTGATAGATGGTGGGTGGCAGCTGGGGGTGGTGACATTGATCCCCCCTTGGGTTCATCCCATGGCCATAGATCGTGGCCGTTGATTTTTGGATCACCACTTGTCAGCGATCGATAGGGGAGACTATCATCTATGGAGAGGGGAAATTTTTTTTGCTGTGTGGGGATTTCGTAGCAGATGTTGAGTGAGACATCATGACCGATGATAGAAGAATAGAGGGCCGTCTTATTATACTTTACACATAGCCACCGACCCATGCATCAGACATGGTGGGTTTTTTCTTCTAATTTATCTTGGTTAGAATATAATCATGAAAGATTCGATAGATTCAATCTCCTAAATGGCGCATGCATTAATCTTGAACCTGACTCTCACATACTAAATCAATATAAATTAATATCTTGAGAGGAGGATAGTAATCATAGTAGCCTTTGGAATGCTGATTTGTCCATAAAGTATGGGAAAAGTTTCCATATAGTGCAATTCTTGAACTGGTCTTTAACCAATAGCTCAGTTGGTAAGAAATATGCAGCCCGTGGCCTTGGTCAAGGGTTTGAAACTTTGAATAAGTGCTACTGAGCTTTGAATACTTCAATGGTTTGGATCATTTCTCAACGGTTGCCGTAATCGTCATTACTTGAGAAGATACAACAGGAGAATGATATGCATTTGTGGGCGTCATGATCCGCATGCTCATCAACTATTAATCATAATCAAGTGAGTTGAATGATTCATAATTACTTATTTACCATTCATTGGGGCTCGATCAACAGTCGAAGCCTATCAATTATTGTTTTTGATGAATTTAGATTGACGCAATAATCTATTGGAACCCTGCAAAAAAAAAAAAAAATGTACGATTAGAAATGTTTGATCTAAAACACATGCAAATGATGTATATGAAGAGCATATTTGATACTTAGTGTGCACGGGGCAACCCACTATCTACAACCTAACGTGGCACCCCGGCTAATGAGAAAATTCCATCTGTCTCGTTTCTCTATATATGCCACATGACAACTTCAAAAGAAGGGAACTCTCGGCCCTCTCTTAATTTATGGAATCTCTCTCTCTCTCTCTCTCTCTCTCTCTCTCTCTCTCTCTCTCTCTCTCTCTCTCTGTTGTTGCTGTTTTTTTTTGTGTGTGTGTGTGTTGGGGGGGGGTATAAATTCCGTTTTAAAGCATACAATGTGGTTATTTGATTTCAGGTTGAAGTTCTGCTTCTGCTTCAATAAGACCACGATTGCTTTCAGAACTTGCTTCTATAAACAAAATAAAGCTTGATAAGAACCAAAAAGGATAAAAACTGCATAGTACGTTGAAGGACTTACTAATGTGCTATAGAATGCCACCAAATCCACATATTAGAGCCATCTAAGAGATTCTCCAATGACCGCCTTTGCTAAAAGCGAAATGTAGTGAGCCATTTTTGTCACATCAGCGTATATGGTTGTGGACGCGGAAAAAAGCGCGGGTCGTCTTTATTGCGAATCACACGAGATTACAAATGTGGCCGGGACCCGGGTGGCTCGGGTGTAGCGAGTCCGGGCTGCGGCGAGTTTTGATCAGGGGATTGTGGGAAATATCTTCTGGGGGATCCCTTTGATCCGCGTCTCCACGTGGTATTCGTGCGAGAGCTCTGAAGGAGTTGCCCAGGACAGGGGTTTTACAGGGAGGGGGTTTTAGAGAGGCTAAGGAATATCCACCGTTGCTTTATCCCTTCCGTGCTTCGCGCTTTCTCGGCTAGGGGGTTTTCGGCTTCGTTCCTCGGTCTTCGTGTCTTCCTCGTTCCTCGCTTGACCTCAGTGTCCTTGATCGTCGGTTCGCGGCGTCGATCGAGCTTTTGGCGTTGGCTTTGGCTTTGGCTTTTTGGCTTTGGCTTGGCTCCGGCGTGGCTCTGGCTTTTGCTTTGCTTCGGCGCTTGCACTTGGACGTAGCTGGGAGAGACTTGTGATGCTTTCGTTCTTCCGGACTTCGCGTCGTATCGGCTAGAACGTGCGGTGCTTTTGCTCGTGGCCGGCGTAGTCGCTTGGCTTTGGCACTTGCGTTGCTTTGGCGCGGGCTTTACTGGGGCTTTGCTTTGGCTTCTTGCGTTGGCTTTAGCTTTGGCGTCAACTCGATCTTCTTCTTCGAACGACGTGGGCTACTTCTCCGGTGCTTCGACGGTTTACGTATCGACTGGACTTCTCTTCTTCTCCGGGCTTCTTTGGCGTGATCGGAGTCGAAGAATGCTTTCGAAGATGGTGGGGGTAGCACCGATCTCCGTGCGATGGTTGTGGCGTCGGCTTTTGTTGATGAAGACGACGAGGGTAGCGACGGTCTCCGTGCGACGGTTGTAGCGTCGGCTTTTGTTGATGAAGACGACGAGGGTAGCGACGGTCTCCGTGCGATGGTTGTAGCGTCGACTTTTGTTGATGAAGACGACGGGGTAGCGACGCTTCAGACGATCTGCTCCAGGCTTTCTTCTTCGTGGATGGGGCAGGCGTTAGTCGAAGACGACGGGGTGATGACGCTTCGCTTCTCTCCTCCGGGCTTTGGGGCTTGATCGGGATCGAGGATTTGTTGGAGCCGACGGGGTAGTGCCGCTCCTCTTCGTCTCCGGGCTTTTGGGCTTGATCGGAGTCGAAGCTTGTTGGAGACGACGGGGTAGTGCCGCTCCTCTTCTTCTCCGGGCTTTTGGGCTTGATCGGAGTCGAAGCTTGTTGGAGACGACGGGGTAGTGACGCTCCTCTTCTTCTCCGGGCTTTTGGGCTTGATCGGAGTCGAAGCTTGTTGGAGACGACGGGGTAGTGCCGCTCCTCTTCTTCTCCGGGCTTTTGGGCTTGATCGGAGTCGAAGCTTGTTGGAGACGACGGGGTAGTGCCGCTCCTCTTCTTCTCCGGGCTTTTGGGCTCGATCGGAGTCGAAGCTTGTTGGAGACGACGGGGTAGTGCCGCTCCTCTTCTTCTCCGGGCTTTTGGGCTCGATCGGAGTCGAAGCTTGTTGGAGACGACGGGGTAGTGCCGCTCCTCTTCTTCTCCGGGCTTTTGGGCTTGATCGGAGTCGAAGCTTGTTGGAGACGACGGGGTAGTGCCGCTCCTCTTCTTCTCCAGGCTTTTGGGCTTGATCGGAGTCGAAGCTTGTTGGAGACGACGGGGTAGTGCCGCTCCTCTTCTTCTCCGGGCTTTTGGGCTTGATCGGAGTCGAAGCTTGTTGGAGACGACGGGGTAGTGCCGCTCCTCTTCTTCTCCGGCCTTTGCTTCTGGCGTCTTCGGAGTCGAAGGGTTCTTCTTCTCCGAGCTTTCTTCTTCGTGCACGGAGTCGAAGGGATGATCTTCGTGTGCAAGGGCCTTCACATTGATGAGGACTTTCAGTAAGCCGATCCCTCGGGACAGGCTTGACTGTGCCTCGTGAAGCCTTGGGTCGATGAAGAAGCGTCTCCTCTTCTGCAGAGCTCTGGCGTTTCGTCTTCAATTTCCCGACCATTTTTTCCTTCCCCCACCCCCTCTATTTATAGGCAAAGAGGTGGGGAGAGAGATATGGGAACTCTTTAATTTTAAATCCCTTTTGTATCTCTCTCATAATTACCCGGATTTTATTCATCCATTGATGAAGGGAATAACATTTAGTTGTTTTCCTTTTCTGGCGGGTGCAATTATGGCTGGATTTTGCGCACGAAATCGATGGCGATCGGGCGCTTCGTCTTGTGCGTCGGATCGAGGGATCGGCGCAGATCCGCGTGTGTGCAGACGTCATACGCTACCTCCCCCCGCGCATGGCGGTATTTTTTTCCTTTTCTTTCTTTTCTTTCCTTTTCTTTTCTTTCCTTTTTCTTTTCTTTCCTTTCTTTTCTTTCCTTTTTCTTTTCTTTCTTTTTTCTTTTCTTTCTTTTTTCTTCCCTTTCCTTGCAGGGCCGGCCGGCCTCTCCATGGGGTTCGGTCCCCACTAGGGCCGGCCCTATAGGGTTCGGACCCTAGTAGGGGCCGGCCCCTCTTGAGGCGGGGTCCGAGTCCGTGTCGGCGCGCGCGAGTCGGGTCCGCGTGTCGGGTTTGCATCCACGTCTGCGCGCGCGAGTTGGGTCCGCGTGTCGGGTCTGCATCTGCGTCGGCACACGTAAGTCGGGTTCGGGTCCGACGAAATTCGTGTGTCTACAAATGCCCCCTCAAGGACGAGTGCGTCGGTGAGAGCGTGTCGGGTTTGGACACGTAGGAATCGTAGAGCGCTTGTCCTTGATTCCTTTTGTGGGCAGGGTCGGGAGTCTATTTAAGGACCCCTACCCCCTTCATCCGCCATTGTGCTTCTTTGCGAAGGTTCTGCCGGCTTCTGGAGACCGCTGTCGGAAGAGAGCTGCCTGGGTTTGCACGAGACTTGCTCCGTCTTCCCGGTGTCGCTTCTTTCGTCGGCCTTGTGCTTCTGCGCGACGGTTCTGCCGGCTTCTGGAGACCGCTGTCGGAAGAGAGCTGCCTGGGTTTGCACGAAACTTGCTCCGTCTTCCCGGTGTCGCCTCTTTCGTCGGCGGCGATGGTGCGCGATTTTGCGGTCGTTGCGAAGGCGGGCTCGAAGCGACGATGCGACGAGGCTCGAGGCGGGGAGGATGTAGAAGCGCGGCTGAGGTGCGAGTTGCCTTCGCCGCCTCTCTCTTCCTCTTTCTTCTTCTCCTTTTTTTTTTTTTTTTGGACCACGGGAGCTGCAGCGGCAGTGGCAGGGTCGGCCAGGGCTGCAGCGGCTGGGCATGAGGCCAGCGGCGTGCGGCGCGCAGAGCTGGGTGCCGGTGCGAGCAGTTGGCTGTGGCTCTTGCTTGTAGAGAAGACCTTCGCTATGGTTTCGATCATCTTCTTCGTTGCGGACCTCTTTTGCTCCAAAGATTGCACGGACGTCGAAGGTAGCCGCTGTATGGAGTTCGAGTGTGGCACGAAGGCGGCTGGAGTGCGAGGACGGCCACGGTGTATCTCGGCGGAGGACTATTGCCCCTTCTTCGGTGTGGGAGTGCAATGGCGAGGCCGATTGTCGCATCCGAGGTCGATGACGCAGGCGTAACGAGAGAAGAAGGCGGAGTTGTCGTGGCCGAAAGCGCCGCAAAGAGAGGAGGTGGAGTCGTCGCGGGTCAGGTATGGCGACTCTAACTCCTTTTTTTTTTTTTCTTTTCTTCTCTTTCTTTTCTTTTTTTTCTTTTTCCTTTTCTTTCCTTTCTTTTCTTTCCTTTTTCTTTTCCTTCCTTTCTTTTCTTTCCTTTTCTCTTCCTTCCTTTTCTTTTCTTTCTTTTCTTTCTTTCTTCTTCTACTTCTGGTTCTGGTACGCGGAGGCGGCAGCGGCAACGGCAACCGGGGCAGCGGCGGCACGGGCGGCGGCGGGCGTGCGGTGGCCGGGGCTGGGTGGCCAGGCGCGGGGGCGGCGCACGGGCGCAGGTGGCAGGCGGGCGCAACGGTGGCCGGGGCTGGGTGGCCAGGCGCGGGCGGCGCACGGGCGCAGGTGGCAGGCGGGCGCAACGGTGGCCGGGGCTGGGTGGCCAGGCGCGCGGGGGAGCGGGGCCGGCGGCTGCGTGGCCAGGCGTGGGCGGAGCGGGTCCGGCGGCTGTGTGGCCGGTGGCGTGCGGGCGGCGCAGCTTCAGGCGGAGGCCCCGACCAGGGTGGCCGGGGTTGCGGCTCCGACCCGGGCGGGCGCGAGGCCGACCCGGGTGGGCGCGGGGCCGAGACGGGCGCCCCCTCCTTCCCGGTTACGTAGGAGAAGGAGGGGGACTGCGGGGCTGGCTGCTGCTGCTGTGTCCAACTCCTCTTTTTTTTTTTTTTTTTTTTTTTTTTTTATCTTCTGGTCCGCGAAGGCGGCAGGCGGCGCGGCTGTCGGAGCAGGTAGCGGCGGCGACGGCCCACAGCGCTGGCTGCAGTATGCGCGGCGCGGGGGCCGGGAGCGAGCGGCGCGGAGGCCCGGTGCGGTCGCAGAAGCAACGATGGCGGTCGCCGGTGCGACGCTGAGTCGGGCGGGCCCCGATCAGGTCGGAGGTGGAACGCGGTGGCAACGGCGGTGCTACTCCGAGTCAGGCGGGCCCCGATCGTGTTGGAGAAGGGGCGCGGTGGTAACGGCGGCGTCTCCGGGTTGGCCGGGCGGTGGCCAGGCTTCAGGTGGCGCAGGTGGTGTGCGGACACCGTGCGGCGCAGGGGTGCTTCGAGCGACAAGGCGGTGTCGGGCTTGGAGGCCGGGGGCGGAAGAGTGCTGCCTGGGGTTGCACGAGACTTGCTCCGTCTTCCCGGTGTCACCTCTTTCGTCGACGGTGGCGGCGATGGTGCGCGTCGCTTGAAGACGAAGGCCTCCGTCGGCTTGGAGACGAAGGTTTCTTCGATGCTCGGAGACCGTCGGCGGAAGAGTGCTGCCTGGGGTTGCACGAGACTTGCTCCGTCTTCCCAGTGTCGCCTCTTTCGTCGATGGCGGCGGCGAAGGTGTGCGGAGCTTGAAGACGAAGGCTTCCGTCGGCTTGGAGACGAAGGCTTCTTCGATGCTTGGAGACCGTTGGCGGAAGAGTGCTGCCTGGGGTTGCACGAGACTTGCTCCGTCTTCCCGGTGTCGCCTCTTTCGTCGACGGCGGCGGCGATGGTGCGCGGCGCTTGAAGACGAAGGCTTCCGTCGGCTTGGAGACGAAGGCTCCTTTGGAGGCTTGAAGACGAAGGATTCTTTGACGGCTCGCGAAGGCGAAAGCTTCAGTCCTGGCGGCGAAGCATTCTTCGGCGGCTTGGAGCCGAAAGATTCTTCAGCGGAGTGTTATCGTCTTCTTGGTGTGGGAGCATAATGACGACGGCACGGCGAAAAGACGAAGCCGAGTGTGGTGGCGATCGCCTGGTGCGAGGATGAGTCGGAGGCGTTGAAGGCCAAGGAAGGTGGCTCCTTTTTTTTTTTTTTTTTTTTTGGAATTGACTTTACCTCTCGATCGGTCTTGCGCTTTTCATATTCTTGCAAGATTCGTCCCCCTGAGTACCTTCCGAAGGCTGGCTAGATTATTGATGAGGTCAACCGCGGGTTTAGAGTTACTAGCGAGGTTGCACCTTTCTGGTAGCAATGTCAGCTTGAAGGATACCGAGAAGGGCGTTCTGAAGAGGATGACGAGGCCACGAGCATCAACAAGGAGTAGACTGCTTTGGTTGTCTTTTGCTTGTCGATCTTGACCTTGATGACAGCTCCAGTGGTTCTTTTGGTTGTGGAGGTCACGAAGGCTGCGGTTTTATGCGTCCGCCATTCTTCGGGTTGCTGCTTTTGACTTCAGTGGCAGTTTCCATCCTTCAGGTGGGCCTGAGCTTTTGCATGAGCCCGGTGGATTTCAAGGCAACGACTCTTTTTCTGCGGAGCAGATGCGCACCTTCTTTGGAGGGTGGCGAACTTCATTGCTTACGACCGTCTTCGCTGGAGGACGCTTTCTTGGGCTTAGTTGCGACTCTGGAGTTGCAGCGCGTGTAAGCTGCGGAGGGCGAGCCACTTCGGCGCATTAAGGACTTCGACTTGCTACTCGTGCGTCGCTTTAGAAGCTGGAGTTCCATTTGGGGAAAGCTCGAGCGACCGAGAAGATGTCTGGAGCAGAGCTTGCGAAGCAGCGTGCATAGCTGACGACGCGTCAGAAGCTGACGGTTTTTTTTACCTCTGGAGTTGCAGCGCGTGTAAGCTGCGGAGGGCGAGCTGCTTTGACGCCTCAAGGACTGTAACTTTCTTGTCATCTTTTGGTTTGCTGACTGGA
Source organism: Chamaelirium japonicum (assembly GCA_947650365.1). Taxonomy (NCBI): domain Eukaryota; kingdom Viridiplantae; phylum Streptophyta; class Magnoliopsida; order Liliales; family Melanthiaceae; genus Chamaelirium; species Chamaelirium japonicum. The sequence continues at coordinate 378,545 of CANTAL010000073.1, read as the reverse complement.
CTTGTGGATTTGCACTTGTTCTTCTCTGGGCTGGCCTTCTCGGACGACGTTTGGGATGTTTCTTTTGTATGGACTGAACCTTTGTAGGTTGCCTACGTACCCTACTGAGAGGGATCAAGTCGCACGTAGTTCGTTTTTATTTTTTTTTTTTTTTTTTTTTTGGGCAAGGGGGGTAACCTTGCTTTAGGCAAAGTACCTTTTGAGGGACTTGCCACTGGTAGGCAGAGTCGCCACTGGTTCGCAGCTGTCGCCCACCTTCTTCGCTTCAATATAGTTGGAAGTGAAGATCTTCTTGACTGGAGTTTTGATGATTGCTGGAGTTTGACTGGAGTCGATGCCCCGGCAATTTGGAAGGATTTGTTCGCCGCTTTTGCAGAGACGAGCTTGAGTCTTTGTCAGGCGATGTGGTATCGCAGCTGAGGGTAGTGATCCCATGTGTGCCATGCTTTCTTTGCTGCGGCTGGATTTGAACATTGACTCGGTGGAGTTTTGCCCCCGAGTGTTTTCTGACTTGATTGCAAGTTGCTCAGAGCTGGTGCGCCCGGAATACTCGGTTGAGCTCGAGATGTGCAACAGACCACGTAACGGTAGTGTCATCTCTTGCGACGTGCTGAAGTTGGCCCCGAAGAATGATAACGCTGGTTCCTTTGCTGGAGGGGAAGGCGATCGTCCTGGTTTGCGAAGCCATTGAGGTACGAGCCGCAGGACTGAAGCAACTTGAGCAGGCAACGGAATGCATCGCATCGAGCTTGATTTGAAGTTGATGTGAATTTTCCGTCTTGGTGCTGGCGCTTCTTTGTCTTTGTGTGCTGTCTGGATGGAGGATGTCACTAGTTTTGCAAGTGGAGAGCTTTTGTCCATCGCAGCTGTTTTGACTTCCTGGACTTGTGGAGATTTTGCTGGAGGAGCTTCTGCAACGAAGTCTTTGGCCTCGTAAAACTTGGCATCAGCAAGGTGTGCTTTAGCCTTGTTGAACAGCTTGCCGTTGGCGGCGATGCTTCTCCCCATGCTTTCGATGTTAATGCTGCTTTCTTCATCGTCTTTCCGGAGCACTTGGTGAACTTCTATTATGCAGTAGGAGATCTTGAAGTTTTGACCAGCTTCAAGGAAGCAAATAGGAAAGAACTTCTGGAGTGTCACTGGCTCTAGAGAGCTTTGCTGGAGGAGATTTTTCAGATTTGCTGGTGGTACTTTGGACGTCTTTCTTCCTGGAGCTTCATTCTTTTCCTTGAAGGACTTTCTTCTGAGGAGTTTTCTTGTCGCCCGATCTTTCTCATGGTTAGCTAGGCGTGCTATCCTGTAGCTTGATCGTCGTGGCCTTCTCCTTCGAGGCGCCATAGCCCATGTGTTAAGATCTTCCTCGCCAAGGTGAAGAACTGGTGTTGCGACTGAAGGCTCTTCCTTGATCAGAAGGACTTGCACTTCTAGAGACTGTACCGATTCATCTTCTGATCCCCAGCTGGTTGGCTTGATTTCTTCATTTGGAATCGAAGGAGACCTGGAGTAGAGGACATAATAGTCAATTTTGCCCGATGGTTGGCCTAGCAGGTTGACTTTGGGGCTTCTTTGTTCGTCTCTAGCTTTGAGCAGGTGCCGGGACGTAGTTTCGTTTGGAAGAGGGAGTGCTTGCATGAGAGACGGTTGCCCCCAAGACAGTAAGGATTTGGCCCTAGGCACTGAAGAAGTATGTCGTTGTCGTCTTCTTGGACTGCCCCCTTTCTTTGAGTCATCAACGGTGGACTGCCCCCCTTCTTCGAGGACTGGCGGGGCGTCGGGCAACTCGTCGTCCGAAGTAGAAGTTTCACCGTTGTCGGGATCCGTAATAGAGATATGATTGACGGCAGCCATGGGTGGGTGGGTGGGTGTTGAGACAAAGTCCTCGATTGGCATCCCCAGACGATCGAATGCCGACTTCTTTTTTGATTGTTTGACTGGCCCGAGCCTCTCGAACACGGATGTGCGTTTTCGATTCGACCAGTCTTTACCACCTCTGGTTTGCTTCCGGAACAAGGCTTGGCCTCGAACCCGTCGTCGTCTTCTCTTGCTGTCTGGATGGCTGAGGTAGGTAGAGCGTGCATCGGAGATTGTCGATTCTTCGGCTGCTTCATCTGCCATCCTCGCCTCGATGTAGTTCGAGGTGAAGGTCTTCTTCGCTGCGGTTCTGATGACCAACGAAGCTTGACTGGAGCCGATGCCTCGGCGGTTCGGGGGAATTTGCTCTCCGTTTTGAAACAGCCGAGCTTGAGTTCTCGTCATCCCATGCGGAGTTGCTGCTGGTGGGAGTGTGCCTATGGCGCTTTCCTTGTTGTAGCCAGCTCTAAACAGCAACTTGGCAGCGTTTTGCCCCCAACTCCCTTTCGGCTTGAATCCGAGTTGCTCGAGGTTTGCTGATTTGACGGGTCTACTTGGGTTCGGAGCTTCCGTCAGGCTAGGTAATGGCAACGTCATTTCTTGCAGAGTGATGACATTGGCCTGAGATAACGACGGGGCCAGCTTCCTTATCGGAGTAGAAGGCGATCGCTCGGATTTACGGAGCCACTGCGGCGCGAGGCGCAGGATAGGTGCCGTTTGGACTGGCAAAGGGGGTATGTTGCATTGCTCTTGGCTCGAAGCTGATGCGCATCCTTTGCCCAGGTTTCGGCGTTCCTTGGACCTTGAGTCTTGCCCCGTCAGAGGGTGGCGCCGAATTTACGGGAAGAGGAGTCTTGTCCTGCTTCACTTCTTCAATCTTTTGGGCTCGAGGAGCTTTAGCTGGCAGAACTTCCGCGACCAGGCCCTTTGCTTGGTAGAACTTAGCGTCGGCCAGGTGTGCCTCGGCCTCGTTGAATGGCTTGTCGTCCGCAACTATGCACCTCTCCACGCCTTCTTCGTAGTATTTGAGGCACTGGTGCCAGGTGGAGACCACGATGCCGTTCTCATGCAGCCATGGTCTTCCCAACAGGAGGCGATATGACGTCTGGCAATCGATGATGTGGAAGAGGACCGTTGTATCCAGCGGGCCGATGGAAAGCTTCAAACGAATGATTCCGACGGTGGACTGTCCGCCCTGGTTGAAGCCTTGAATGACCAATTGACTTGGTGAGAGCTGGTCGTCGGTGATGCCGAGTTGCCGCATTGTCTGGATGGGCAGGATGTTGACGGCAGAGCCACAGTCCAACAATATTCGGTTCACTGGCTTCCCCTTGATGTATCCCGAGACGTAAAGAGGCCGGTTGTGCAATCGCGCCCCGAGTTGCAGGTCCTCATCTGAAAAGGTTATCGTCGCATCACACGAGGCCACAGCTTTGCGTCTTTGATCGTCCTTCCTCTTCCTTTTGTAGCTATCTGGATCGGCCAAGGCCGCCGCCATTGCTAGGCGAGCCTTCTTCGGAAGATGCAAAGCTTCCACGAGAGGCATATGCAAGATCGCTTCGTCGTGAGCCGCGGTGCCCCCATCGTTGGAGTCGTCTTCTTCAGAAGTTTCGCCTTCGTTCTTTCCTTCCGATACTTCATGGACTTCGACCATGCAACAAGACACCTTGACGTGTTGGTCCACTGGGAGGAAGTGATCCGGGAAGAACTCTTGCAACGTTGTCGGCTCTGGAAGACTCTGCTGAAGGATATCGTCTTGGCTTGCTGGCGGCACTTTGAACGCCTTCCTCCCTGGAGCCTTGCCTTTCTTCTTGTAGGTTCTCCACTTGGTGAATCCCCTCATCACACGGTCTTGTTTGAGCTTCTTTTCTTGCCACGGCTTTCGCCGCCGCGGTAGCATGATCCATGCTTCTTCGTCGGTGGATTCCCCTTCGCTAGGATGATGGTCGACAGAAGCAACTGGTTCCCTCGAAGGCACTTGTTCTTCCTGAGCCTCTACTGGCTCGTCTTCCGATCCCCAGCCGGTGGGCTTGATTTCGTCGATTGGAATGGACAGAGGCCTTGAGTAGAGGACGTAATAGTCGAACTTCCCCGAAGGCTGGCCCAGCAGACCGACTTCCGGATCTCCCTGCTCGTATCTTTTCTGGAGAGCGTATTGGGACGTAGCTTGACTGGAAGGGACTTGCTCTTCTCGAGGCTCTACTGGCGCGTCTTCCGATTCCTAGCCGGTGGGCTTGATTTCGTTGACCAAAACGGACGAAGGCTTTGAGTAGAGGATGTAGTAGTCGAACTTGCCCGAAGGCTGGCCCAGCAAACCGACTTCTGGATCTCCTTGCTCGTATCTCCTTTGGAGCGTTCGTTGGGATGCAGTATTGCTTGGAAGAGGTGCTGGCGTGAGCGATAATTGCCCCCAGGGCAGCGGTGTTCCCTCTTCGGTGAGCGCAGGAGTACGTTGACGTCGCTTCGAAACTTTCGGCTGAGAAGTTGACTTAGCGATTGGAGCTTGACGGTTGATGCGCAATTTGGGCATGCTTCGCCTAGCAGCAACAAGCACCGGCGAAAAGGAGCCGAAGGTGATGGACGTCATGTTGGCCGTAGCAACTTCTCCAGAGTCGATCTCTATCTTCCCTTGTTTAGCGAGCGCCATGATTCTTTCCTTGAAGACGAAGCATCTTTCGATGGGATGACTCACCACCCGGTGGTATTTGCAGAAGAGAGGGTCGTCGACGCGATGCATCTGCTCGGGCCTCTTCGAAGGAGGGAGCTCTATCATCTTTTCTTGCAGCAGTTGGTCGAACATGGAGGAGACTTCCGAGTCTGGGAAAGGGTACTCCTTGGCTTCGAGTTCTTCTAGAGTCATCCTTTGTCTCGGAGGCGGAGGCGGTGGTATGGCGACTCCCTTCTTCTGATCTGGCCTACCACCGATCTTGAGCGGTTTGGAGGTTGAAGCGACGTCAGCAACATTGACTTGTTTCGGTTTCGTTGCCGGTGGCTTGTCCTTCTTCTCTATCTTCAAGAAGTCCTTGTTCTTCGAGTCCCCGTGGTTTGCTAGGCTGAGTTCCATGTCGTGAGCCCGAGTTGCGAGTTCTTCGAAAGACCGAGGCTTGATACCTTTGAGGATGTAGAGCAGACCCCAGTGCATGCCTTGGGTGAACATCTCGATGGCCGAGTCTTCAGACAAGCGGTCTCGTGAATTCAGCGCGAGGTTCCTCCACCTGTCGATGTAGTCGATTACTGGCTCATCCTTCCTTTGCTTGACGGCGGTGAGTTCGGTCATGCTGACTGTGCGTCTGGTGCTGTAGAAGCGATTGAGGAACTCCCTCTCCATCTGGTCCCAGCTGTCGATGGTCCCTGTAGGAAGATCAACGTACCAGTCGAACGCGTTGCCTTTGAGGGTGCGAACGAATTGCTTCACCATCTCGTCGCCATATGTGCCGGCATTATTGCAGGTCTCGATGAAGTGGGCGACGTGCTGTCTTGGATTTCCTTTTCCGTCGAAGTGCTGAAACTTTGGCGGCTGGAATCCGACTGGGAACCGTAGCTGCTGGATCCTCGTAGTGTAGGGCTTCGAGTATGCCGCCGTGATCGGAGGAAGGCTACTGCCGTGGGATCGCATCATGTCGGCTATCAATGCTTGGACTTGCTGAGCACTCATCGCAGCCGCTGCCGGAGGTTGTGTGGCCACCGAGGCTGGCATTGGGGAGATGACTTCCACTGGGATGGGAGCCGAGGAGAGCGCTGGAGTGACTGCTTGAATCGTCGGAACAACCTCTGTAGGAGCGGGAGTTGAAGACGGAACTGGAGCGGCTACTGGAGAAGCGACGGGTTGGCCGACTGGTGCAGCGTCCTTTGCGCTTAGCTTTTGGAGCAGAGTGTTGATGTGACGATCCTTCTCCTCCATAAGCCGAGTAATCTGCGCCATATGCTCGCTCATCTGCATGACTTGGAGTTGAAGAGAGGACGGAGGGTGGTGACGGAGAACGTCTCGGTGTTGCATGTTCGCATCCTCGCCATCATCATCGGAGACGTAGTTACGCCGACTTGCTTCTGGCTGATGATTGATGTTTGCCCCCTGCAGAGGAGGTGCGACGTCTGCTGGAGAACCCGAACGGGTTCGGGATTGGGGCTGGTCCTCCCCAAACTTCTAGACATGGGCTCCAGGATCGAGGCTCGTTTCTTCAAGCACCAAGGCCTCGTCGGCGCTTTGGCGAGCATCTTCGGTAGTAGCTTCTGGCACGAAGACGTCCGCAAGAGTCCGTGTACGCCGAGTGTAGACGCGCACCATCAGAGGAGGATCACCCTCCGGATTTACTGGATCACCGTGTCGGAGTAGAGGAGACTCGGCGATTGGTGAGAGGCTTGGAGCAAACGCATCGTTGTTTGTTCCGGCCATCGCGAACTTCAAGCAGCTTCTTCAACCGTACAGATGAAAGGAGAAGAGGTCCCACCGGGCGTGCCAGAAATCTGTGGACGCGGAAAAAAGCGCGGGTCGTCTTTATTGCGAATCACACGAGATTACAAATGTGGCCGGGACCCGGGTGGCTCGGGTGTAGCGAGTCCGGGCTGCGGCGAGTTTTGATCAGGGGATTGTGGGAAATATCTTCTGGGGGATCCCTTTGATCCGCGTCTCCACGTGGTATTCGTGCGAGAGCTCTGAAGGAGTTGCCCAGGACAGGGGTTTTACAGGGAGGGGGTTTTAGAGAGGCTAAGGAATATCCACCGTTGCTTTATCCCTTCCGTGCTTCGCGCTTTCTCGGCTAGGGGGTTTTCGGCTTCGTTCCTCGGTCTTCGTGTCTTCCTCGTTCCTCGCTTGACCTCAGTGTCCTTGATCGTCGGTTCGCGGCGTCGATCGAGCTTTTGGCGTTGGCTTTGGCTTTGGCTTTTTGGCTTTGGCTTGGCTCCGGCGTGGCTCTGGCTTTTGCTTTGCTTCGGCGCTTGCACTTGGACGTAGCTGGGAGAGACTTGCGATGCTTTCGTTCTTCCGGACTTCGCGTCGTATCGGCTAGAACGTGCGGTGCTTTTGCTCGTGGCCGGCGTAGTCGCTTGGCTTTGGCACTTGCGTTGCTTTGGCGCGGGCTTTACTGGGGCTTTGCTTTGGCTTCTTGCGTTGGCTTTAGCTTTGGCGTCAACTCGATCTTCTTCTTCGAACGACGTGGGCTACTTCTCCGGTGCTTCGACGGTTTACGTATCGACTGGACTTCTCTTCTTCTCCGGGCTTCTTTGGCGTGATCGGAGTCGAAGAATGCTTTCGAAGATGGTGGGGGTAGCACCGATCTCCGTGCGACGGTTGTGGCGTCGGCTTTTGTTGATGAAGACGACGAGGGTAGCGACGGTCTCCGTGCGACGGTTGTAGCGTCGGCTTTTGTTGATGAAGACGACGAGGGTAGCGACGGTCTCCGTGCGATGGTTGTAGCGTCGACTTTTGTTGATGAAGACGACGGGGTAGCGACGCTTCAGACGATCTGCTCCAGGCTTTCTTCTTCGTGGATGGGGCAGGCGTTAGTCGAAGACGACGGGGTGATGACGCTTCGCTTCTCTCCTCCGGGCTTTGGGGCTTGATCGGGATCGAGGATTTGTTGGAGCCGACGGGGTAGTGCCGCTCCTCTTCGTCTCCGGGCTTTTGGGCTTGATCGGAGTCGAAGCTTGTTGGAGACGACGGGGTAGTGCCGCTCCTCTTCTTCTCCGGGCTTTTGGGCTTGATCGGAGTCGAAGCTTGTTGGAGACGACGGGGTAGTGACGCTCCTCTTCTTCTCCGGGCTTTTGGGCTTGATCGGAGTCGAAGCTTGTTGGAGACGACGGGGTAGTGCCGCTCCTCTTCTTCTCCGGGCTTTTGGGCTCGATCGGAGTCGAAGCTTGTTGGAGACGACGGGGTAGTGCCGCTCCTCTTCTTCTCCGGGCTTTTGGGCTCGATCGGAGTCGAAGCTTGTTGGAGACGACGGGGTAGTGCCGCTCCTCTTCTTCTCCGGGCTTTTGGGCTCGATCGGAGTCGAAGCTTGTTGGAGACGACGGGGTAGTGCCGCTCCTCTTCTTCTCCGGGCTTTTGGGCTTGATCGGAGTCGAAGCTTGTTGGAGACGACGGGGTAGTGCCGCTCCTCTTCTTCTCCGGGCTTTTGGGCTTGATCGGAGTCGAAGCTTGTTGGAGACGACGGGGTAGTGCCGCTCCTCTTCTTCTCCGGGCTTTTGGGCTTGATCGGAGTCGAAGCTTGTTGGAGACGACGGGGTAGTGCCGCTCCTCTTCTTCTCCGGCCTTTGCTTCTGGCGTCTTCGGAGTCGAAGGGTTCTTCTTCTCCGAGCTTTCTTATTCGTGCACGGAGTCGAAGGGATGATCTTCGTGTGCAAGGGCCTTCACATTGATGAGGACTTTCAGTAAGCCGATCCCTCGGGACAGGCTTGACTGTGCCTCGTGAAGCCTTGGGTCGATGAAGAAGCGTCTCCTCTTCTGCAGAGCTCTGGCGTTTCGTCTTCAATTTCCCGACCATTTTTTCCTTCCCCCACCCCCTCTATTTATAGGCAAAGAGGTGGGGAGAGAGATATGGGAACTCTTTAATTTTAAATCCCTTTTGTATCTCTCTCATAATTACCCGGATTTTATTCATCCATTGATGAAGGGAATAACATTTAGTTGTTTTCCTTTTCTGGCGGGTGCAATTATGGCTGGATTTTGCGCACGAAATCGATGGCGATCGGGCGCTTCGTCTTGTGCGTCGGATCGAGGGATCGGCGCAGATCCGCGTGTGTGCAGACGTCATACGCTACCTCCCCCCGCGCATGGCGGTATTTTTTTCCTTTTCTTTCTTTTCTTTCCTTTTCTTTTCTTTCCTTTTTCTTTTCTTTCCTTTCTTTTCTTTCCTTTTTCTTTTCTTTCTTTTTTCTTTTCTTTCTTTTTTCTTCCCTTTCCTTGCAGGGCCGGCCGGCCTCTCCATGGGGTTCGGTCCCCACTAGGGCCGGCCCTATAGGGTTCGGACCCTAGTAGGGGCCGGCCCCTCTTGAGGCGGGGTCCGAGTCCGTGTCGGCGCGCGCGAGTCGGGTCCGCGTGTCGGGTTTGCATCCACGTCTGCGCGCGCGAGTTGGGTCCGCGTGTCGGGTCTGCATCCGCGTCGGCACACGTAAGTCGGGTTCGGGTCCGACGAAATTCGTGTGTCTACAATGGTGAGTGGGTGCTCGTACTCCAATGGCCTCCCTGCCCACTCCCTACCAAATAAAATTTGGTGATCCCTAAGCGAGCCAACAAATGGGGCAAGCCAACTCCTAGCATTTTAAATGTGGCAATCTGTAAGGGAGTCTGTTGGAAAGTTTCGACCACTAATTGTCGTCAATTTTGCTGGGTCCCGTTGGAGATGCTCAAATAGCCAGATCATCGTTAGAATGGTTTAGTTTGGAAGGGTATTGGAAAAAAAATTAAAATATGTATGTGCATGTGGTTGGAGGATGTAGATGTGTTGAGGTTGCTGGATGTACACATGGGATGGATGTCGTGCGACATAAGAAGAGCTGGTGTTAGTTGGCCTTGGCGGATGGTGGCTTTATGTTAAAATGATTAGACTGGACCCATCTAATCTAATAGTATCCCTCTCTCCCGTGTTGTCACACGTTGATGTTTTTTGAAGAGCCAAAATCCTTGTCTCAGGTGTGAATGCGTCTCTCTCATAAATCCTATTAAAACGTACTATAATGATGATAATACCCATTCAATGGCAGTTAATGGTCATTTCATGTCAATTAAGAAAATTGTTAGTACACACACACTCTCTCTCTCTCTCAAACAAGTGAATGACCTCCTGATGAGTGAATCACGCTTACTCTACATTGCACACATTTTTTGACCGCTGTGATGTCGTTAGTGCCAATCGGCGTGTACCAAGTTCATTCGAGCATTGTCCGGGTTTCTTACTAGTATGTTATAAGATCATACCCAACTTATGCGACAGACGTATGTATTTATTATTATTATTTTTGGGTTATTAACGTTAGCTCCTAAAAAATCTTTTCATTTAACGTTGAGAGTTTGCAAAGTTTGAACTTAACGTTAAGCCCATGTGGTTGGACTTTGGCTAACATGAGCTTCTTCTGCCACGCATATATAATAACAAAAAAATTTAAATGACAATTTTACTCCTACAGATAAAGTGTGACAATCGTAGCAAAAGAGTAATAATTGGTAAAGAGTAACAATTTGTTAGTTTTGGCTGACACGAGCTCCTTCTACCACGCACATGTAATAACAGAATTTTTTAAACTACAATTTTACCCCTACATATAAAGTGTAACAATCATAGCAAAAGAGTAATAATTGGTAAAGAGTAACGATCCATTAGCAAAGAGTAACAATTTAATGGTAAAAAATCTTAATTATTGATTGATTGTAGCAGTATTTTTGCTCACCTGGTCACAATATGATTTTTTTTGTAACAAAAAACGTATTTAACTATGTGAAACCAAGCTTATTTTATCTCACACACAAAGAGTAACAATTTGGTTTAAAAGTGTAATTAGTTGGTCGGTTGATAGAATATTTTTTTTTATAAAAATACACATAATTTTTTTAATTGCTTTGTGGTTTTAAATCAATGATCTGGAGTGATTTCAATTGTTTTTTGTGCAGAAATCATTCGTGTTCAATTGATGGCAGAAAATATAAATTTAATGAACTTCGGTTGAGCATTATTATCCTTTTTTTATAATTGGTTCAGTGGGGTTTCGGAGGAGAGCTATTGCAATAAGTCAATTTCCTTGTCAGGGAGTTATTACTAAGTCCTTTTTTTTCCCTAATTTTTCATATCTGGGCTTGGGCATTAAAACAAGGTTTTCCAACGCATCATCGCATTTGACAATCGGGCTTTTTTTTTTACGCCATCCCCCTTAATCTCTTAACCCTATCAAGAACACCCTTCATACTTTTCGATATCTCTATATAAATGAAGAGGATGCTGAGGGATTGTAATGAGCGATCGAAAATAATCGTCGCGGACGAATGTGGCCGCTTGGCAATGGGTTGTGTCGGGTCGGGTTCGTGTCTAGTTTCGGGTCGTGTCCAAAACCCCTAGACCCAAACCCGACCCGTTTAACTAATCGTGTCTAGATCCTAAACCCGTACCCGACCCGTTTATAAACAGGTAGACCCGATAAGACCCGTTACCACAAGGGTTTATTCAGTTGACCTGATCCGACCCAATCCGACTCGACTCGATCTAACCCGATAGACCCGCTGATACTATATATTACAGTATCGGATTGTGGGTAGACCCGACCCGACCCGACCCGTTGAATTTTAAACGGATCTTCTCAGGTCTACTGTGTCCAGACCCTAAGCCCGGACCCGACCCGTTTAGTAAACAGGTCTATCGTGTCGACCCGTTTACGACCCGAATCCGTTTAGCCCTGACCCAGACCCGCTAACTTCCTGTCGGGTCTGCCGTGTCGGGTCCGAAATTGCCAGCCCTACCGCTTTCGAATGTAGACACCAACAGGTCAAATGTGGGTGTGCTGACTAATCATTTTACTCCTCCTAATATACTTTGTTGCTAAAGACGGCCACTGCAGTGCAGACATTAGCGAAGGTTCACCCAATTTGTCTCCGATGGCCTTGTCATTATACCTTGCAAGTAAGCAGCAGTGATAAATACACCCCAGCTGTAACGGTTAAAGTGCACCACCCGCTGCTCTTCCCCGAGTTCGTTCCCTCCCTCCCTCCCTCCCTCCCTCCAGATCTGAGGCTTTCTTATCCATTTATATTCTCTCTCTCTCTCTCTCTCTCTCTCTCTCTCTCTCTTCGCCCTCATTGCGTTGCTTCAACCACCGATCTCTCAGATCCGGGATGAAGCAAGGGAGAGATCGAGAGATCGCTCGGCCCCGAGCTCCCTTGGATCGGATCCGTGCTGGTGTCGAAGAAGAGGCTTCAATGTCGGTGTCGGTGCCGGTGCGGGAGGGATGAACAGGATCTCAATGCACTCCATCTCCGGCGGGAGGAGCACTCCGACGGAACCGGAGCAGCACCGGAGGGGGAGGGGCCTCGCTGGACCAGGAGGACGAGGGGCTTCCAGGGAGGGCGAGGAGAGCTTGGATCTCTTCTCCAGGAGCCGCAGCGACCTTTTGATCACCTCTGCTGCCGACTCCGGCGACCAAAACGGTGCGGATCGGTTAGATTTTTTTATTTTTTTTTGTGTGTGTGTTAGGGATTCGAACAACAATTCCATAACCCTACCATTTTAACAATTTCTGTATCAATCCTTGCAGAGCCCATTAAATTGGAGAGGATAAGAGTCGGATCGGCGAAGACAGGCAGGAGTGTGATGGAAGATCTCCTGGATGCAGACATCGGAAAGCACGACTATGATTGGTATGACCTCAATCTGATTCCATTAAAGATCATACGGAAAAACCGAGATCTACCATGATCCTCAAGCCCCTACCGGGCATGATCCGGAAATCTGTATCTTTCCTGAATTAGATCTGGGCGATGGAAACCGGCAATCTGGACAGATACAGTTTACTAGTCATTGCTTGAAATATCCCAAATTTAGTCAATTGAATTGTTTTTGACCTTGACAAAGTATGAAACAAGACAATCTACATACAATTTCGTGATTTCGGTATCTTTTTTTTTCTATGGTAATGCTGGATCTGATCCTATGATGCCAAAGTTGATCTTTGAAGAATTTTGAATGGCGATGAAAACTTGTTCCAACAACTTTTGCTTCTTTAAGATCTCATCTCAATCAACTTGAGTTGATTGAACAATTTCCATTAGAAGTGTGATTAGGCTTTTATTAGAGCATCTCCAGCCCCTACTCAAATTCATACTCAGATTTAAATCTGATTCAAAATGCCCAAAAACCAGCTACCCACAAACTCATTCCAGTGAGTTTTACTCAGATTTTTCACCAAATTGATTGAACTGAAATCTCATACCAAATTCCCAACGGTCATCTCTGAGGCAGTGAGGCCTTCACTATTTACATGGCCATCCAATGGTTGAGTTTTTACTCAAATCTGAGTAGAAGCTCCAAAATCAGCTCCACCCCCTTACTCAAACTCATACCAAATTGAGTTTTTACTCAAATTTGAGTAAATGATTGGAGTGCTCTGTATCAGATTGAGTTTGAGTAAAGGTTGGAGATGCTCTTAAATGATTTTATGAAACTAGGGAGTAATTTAAATCAGAACAGATGGACTCCCTGGCTGAACTGATGATTGTGAATGTATGGTTCTGAAGTATAATCCTTGATGATAAGGACTATGCTATTGTATTTTCTTGTTGGCTAGCTTATCCCATAGTTCTAGTTGAGTCGGCGTAAGATGAAAAAAATCTCATAACATGTTTACAGGTAGAACTCCACTGATTCAACATAGTGAGGATCCTAAACTGCAGAATTTCTAACTACATTGAGCTTGTTATATACTCAAACTATTCCTTCTACCTTTGCATAGCCATGTTGACAAGTATGACATGATTTACTTAGGTTTTTTCCGCTCATCCCTTTTTTGAGCAAGTTACTATCCATTGTACGTGGAATTAGGCAAACCCCAATATGTGTTTTATTGAGGGTAGGATCAAAAGCCCTACCCGGTTGGTAGGCTCGACAAGTAATTAGGATTGAACAGAAGCTCCCCCAATACAAAGCAGTCATTATTTAAGGGCGTCTAAATCAAAGAAAAAAATAAAATAATCATTCAAGTCACAACCAGAGTAGCAGGTGAGATCTGAAATGGCACTAGTACCCATATTTTACCCCTTGTGCTTGCAAAGGCTTTGGGAACTAATTACATACTGATTTCCCCATGTCATTATTTTCTTAATTATCCAAGCGCAATTTGAATTCCTCGGATGCATTACTAACTACGTGTTGGTTTGAATACTGCGTGGATAGGCTTCTGACGCCCCCTGGAACTCCTCTCTTCCCATCCTCAGATGCCATCGAGAAAATATCCTCTCCAGCTCCACGGAATAGTTCCACTGTTAGATCAGTCTCGACAACAAGACCTTCAAGGGTATGTGTCATCACCACTACTGATTTATTTTGTGTCATTGTGACCTATAGTTCGATAAATATCGGTTACTGATTTGGTTTTCAAGGTGAAATCTCTTGCTGCTTCATTGTAGATGGTGTGTTTGTTCATTAATTTAAATTGCACTCTCGCAGGCGAGGATCATTATAGAAAGCATTGACGTATATCAATTTCAAAGAAAAATCTCAGTATATACTCTGCCTTGCAGCTTTCCACTCATCAATCAGAGAATGGGCACTCCACAAGACCAGTCAGAAGTAGTTCAGTGAGCCGCCCGTCGATCTCAAGCAATTACTCCTCGAGCTATATATCTAATAGTAACAGAACATCAGTCCTCAACACCAGCTCGGCCTCGGTCACCTCGCGACCATCAACCCCCGGAAATCGCTCGACATCCCAATCTACTGTGAGGGCATCTCCGGCCTCCGGTCCAGCGCGATCACGCCCATCCACTCCATCCAGAACTCGACCACCTCCCAACTCTACTGGGGATAAAGTCCGACCTCTGAACAATTCCAGGCCCTCGACTCCAACTGCTCGGCCCCGAACTCCCACCAATTCCAACTCTACTTTAAATTCTTCAGTTGCCCGTTCGACCTCACGACCATCAACCCCTACTCGCCGCAACCCTCAAGCGGCACCAACGCCAATCCCAGGGCGATCCCCATCAGTTGGGCGCATTCCGTCAGCGAACGGACGAAGTCCTGCACCTGTATCACGCCCCGGATCCCCAGGCCCACGGGCACGACCTCCGGTTCGTCCTCTTGATCTTCCAGATTTTCCGCTCGATGTTCCACCAAACCTGAAGACGAAGCTGCCCGAACGGCCACTTTCTACTGGCAGAACACGCCCAGGAACAGCGCTGACAGTGCGGGCGAATTCGAATTCCGAGGCACCAATTCCTGCCAGTTCACACCGGAGGCTGTCATTGCCCATTGTCTCTCGGGGCAAGTTCCCAGAGAATCCACCAAAGGCTCGGCCGCTTAGCAACGGCCTGGATGCCACCTCACCCGAAATCCAAAAGCCTGCGGCATCAGAGGCTAATGGAGTCCGCAGGCCTTCGAAGCCAGCTACCGCGACAGAGAGCACCGGATTCGGGAGGACGATCTCGAAGAAGTCGCTCGACATGGCTCTTAGGCACATGGTATGTTAGTACTTGTACATCTGATGACACCATCATTCTACTTTCAGATTCATACAATTATCCCACATTTATTACTTGCTGAAGCCCTGCTGTTTCATGCGGTAGGACATTCGGCAAAGCATGGGGGGTGTTCGAGGTGCATCCCTCTTCCCCCAGAGCATTCGCGCCGCTTCTTCCAAAGGCCGGCGGGCTAGCATGTCAGGCCCGATAGTCCCTGTGATGAACGACGAGGCCGATGCAGAGAATGGTAATTGTGATGGAACAATCTCAATCTTGACTGGCTGCAACGGGGCTGTCTCGAGTGACAGAGAAGGCATTGCAGCTAGGTCTCCAGAGAGCGAGTACGGGGTGACGATGGCGGGGGAGCTCGATCTATACGGGAGCACCCGGTATGAGGTGATGCTGCTGAAAGAGGACTCGAGGAACATGAACTGGCTGCACAGCGTGGAGGACAAGTCCGACCAGAGCCCCGTGTTCGATCACCGATTCGAGCCGCTGCCGGAACCTTTCGGCCTCCTGTGACTTCACATTCTGTTGCTTCTCCCTGTGATTGTGTAGTAGTTGATTCTTTCCTACTTTTGAGTTGCTTGTTCAGTAATTCATGAGTCTTGGAGTTCTTCTCTCTGGATTCTGAGTTTTTATTTTTCTCTCACTGTGGCAACTGAGGAATACTTGACTTTGGGAATGTTGATTCTCTTTTCTTATAGTTTATGCTGCATAAATGACTAATTTTTATGATGGAGATTTTTGCTAAATTTTACTAAATTTTGATCTAAGCTAAATTTAGTAGATCAATTATATAACAGTCCAAGTTCCGTTTAAGGTTAAGGACGGCTAATGTTTGATGTTAGCGTTAAGTCCCTCTGGACTGTTCTCTACTGTGAACAGGTAGCGAAGGAAGTCGGTTATCCAAAGGAGGATGGCACGACTAGCCGATAATAAGGAAGGGAAGGAGGGTTGTTTCCTCTTCATGAACGTATTCGAAAGAGGAGCAGCGCAAACAAGGGGTTCGACTCCTCTCCACTGATGATCTCTCCCTATGGATCGCTGACGTTTTGCGGGGCAACATGTGGTGATCCCAATTTCAACGGCCACGAATTATGGCCATGGGATGAACCCTAGGGGTATGCCAACACCACCAGCTGCTGTCATCCTTCATTGTCGGCCTCCATCCCCGCTGACCGTCGGTTGCCTGCCACCACCTGCTGCCACCCCATCAGCCACCACCTGCTGCTGCCGGCAAGGCGGTGGAGAGCGGTTGGTGGTAGGCGGGGCGCAATGGGCGGCGGTGGTGGTCGGCAACGGAGGTAGGTGGTGGCCGGTCGGCGATGTCTGCGGCAGCTGGTGGGCGGCAGACAGTGGTGGTGGCATCCACCTAGGGTATGTTCATCCCTTGCCCATAGATTGTGGCCATTGAAATTTGGATCGACATTTGTTGCTCCCCAAAACGTTAGCGACTCATAGGCGAGACGATCATAAGTGGAGAAGAGTCGAACCCACAAACAAGACAGCATAACAACTAGTTTTATTAAACTCCATAATCCCCGAGAACATGACCAACGGTCAGGATTTGCACGTGCAAACAAGACAACAACGTCCTTGAGGGAACGTTGTCCATAACCGGAATTGAACATGAAATCTCTCCAACTAAGGAGAGAGAAAGTACCACTCGGACAAGAGCCCGTTGATACAGGTGTTGCATGCATGCTTTCACCACGAGGATTGAGAAGGTAGTGTGATTTACAAATCCCATCAAAAGTGGGATTTCATTTCCCAGAACCAAGCAAGCATACATGCCCTGCCATGAAAAGTACATGAGAATGGGCCCATTTGTTGGGAATACCAATCCCCAGGAAACGAACGTGCTCTCGAAGGCAGTGTTCTTTTCCTAGTACTTATAACTTCAAGGAAACAGGTCCTTTTCCATATTATTTCCACAAGACCACAAAATACGCAGAGGCGGAGCCAACTAAGGCCTAGTGGTGGCAGGTCGTTGAGCCAACTAAGAACCAAAGGGGGTAGGTGTCTCTATTGGGATTTAAAATTTTAAGGGTCAATTACACTCTACCCACTTGAAAGCTCAAAAAACACTTAACCTCCTTGTAGTTTAATTTTGTCAACTGCTTAATTTCTTTATTTGGTAATTTTTATCCTTCAAAACTGAATTGAAGGGTGAAAATGTAATTTTTAGTTATAGATGGGTTAAGTGATTTTGAGCTTAACTTTAGGAGGTAAAGTGTAATTTATCCAAATTTAATATCCCTTGGAAGCATGTGTCAATCCAACTCTATGGAGTTAAACTTTCAGATACAATTAGTGCATCTAAAAAAATAAAAACAATTCAACTCCAGCAACCAACATCGGCGGCGACCTTGTAATGCTCGCTGCTCGCAGGTCGCAGCCTCGCACGGGCCGCACCAGTACAGCACACGGCCTGCTACTTTACTAAGGGCCCCAAGATACAATTAGTGCATCTGAAAAAATAAAAACAATTCAACTCCAGCAACCAACCTCGGTGGCGGCCTTGTAGTTCTCGCCGCTCGCAGGTCACAGCCTCGCACGGGCCACACTAGCATAGCACACGGCCTGCTATTTTACTAGGCTGATTCCTGAGCATCGATTCCTCCTACATGACTGCATCCAGTGTCCCTTAATCCAGTAGCTTGGTAAGTTCTTCTATCCATGCTCGCACTATCATGAAAAGAGAGAATTTTTAAGGTTTTAAATTTTTTTGTCCCCACTAGAGTGAATTCCTGGCTCCGCCACTATACCCAGGGATTTATGAATCTTCCAGCGTTTGGTTTTGCATGGTTTCACCATGAGAATGATTGAAGCAAAGTGGGATTTACAAATCTTAGGTCTTTATTTGAGAAATGAAATTTACAAATCCTATGAACAAGCAAGCCAACAAGGCCTCTTACAGAAGGAACACGAGACCAAACCTTCTTCTGAGAAGTCCAATTCCCAGGAAAAAGAACACAGCAGTGTGGCTCGACTCGGTCCATTGTGCACCCATTTAGGCCGGTTCTGTTGCTCAAGTTGGACCCCGTAAGGCCAGACCGGAATCCTAATCATTTCATTTTGGGGACTTAGTGAGCCGTCCTAACAAAGAGATGCTTTAAGCTTTAAGTCCTTTAAAATACTGTGGACAGAATTGTCCTTCACAGTATTTTAAAAAAAAATTAAAATGCCACCGAACTAGTGAACCCCCCCTTTCGGACCAAACCGAAATCCCCCCGCCCCCTGCCCGGGCAGCCGTCGAATCTAACCCAACCCCCCACCGCCACTGCGACCGCCGGACCTAACCAACCCACCCCCCCTCCCCCCTTCCCCTAACCAGTGGCATGTTAAAAATACTACTAAGGTAAATTCAATGATAAAAATGAATAAAAACAACTCAAGTTTCACAAAAAGATCAGCTTAAAAGGGTGGGGGAAAAACTAACAGTACAATTTCCTAGGGAAAAATTATAAAAACCTCCCCTGAACTATACATCTCATTTCATATTGGTCCCTCGATTTTTTTTTTTTTGAACAATTTAACCCCTGAACCATGCTACGTCTGCATTTAGTCGCCTTCGTCAACTTTTATTTCACCCTTGCCCTAACAAGCCTAGGTCTAAAGGATAAAAACCTGACCGAGGGGACTAAATTTAGACTGAGCATAGTTTGGGGTTCAAGTTGTTTAAAAAAAAAAATTAAGGGACCAACATAAAATTCGACGTATAGCTCAGTTCAGGGGAGGTTTTTGTAAATTAGGCACATAGTTCAAGCTGCATTCTTCAATAAGAACATTGGATAGAAGTGTGCGATGGATCTTACATCAGCACGTGTGCATCTAAGAAAAACGGGGGGGGGGGGGGATTACTGAGCCATCCTTGATAAAGAGACCAATTAAGCTTAAGGCCTCTGAAAACATATGAACGAAAATATCATCTACTGTGTTTTAAATTTTTTTTGCATCCACCAAACCAATGAACACAAACTAGATCAGATCTGCTCGCCACCGCCGGACCCCATCTCCTCCCTCCTCAGCAAACGTTGGTTGTCGTTGGGCTGCGGTGTGATACACCGGTTGACGGTGGTTGCTGTCGGGATGGAGTGTGATGCACGGTCGACTGTGGCTGCTGTCGAGCTGGGGTGCGATGCATCAGCCGGAACCTTACCTCCTCCTTCCTCACTGGCGGTGGTTGCGTCAAGAGAGAGAAAGAGAGATAAGAGAAGAAAGTAGAAAAGGATAATTTTGGATTTATCAAAAAAGACAAGGACCTTAGGCTAAAAGGAACTTTAGGGGGTCCTGTTCACGGGATGGATCTAGCTGCTATCAAGGACTTCTCACACATTAACCAAAAAATTAATAATAAAAAAAAATTTCATACCCTAAAAATCGAGTACGATTTTGTTCCAATCTTTTTTTTTCTTTTTGGTAACCAGCTTACTATAATAAGTCAAAGGATTACATCATAGTTTAACCAACCTAACGGGTGTAACGACATGTGCTACAATCCTTCTGGGCAAGCCTCATAACTTCTGGAGGGAATTCGGACGTCCAGACTTTGGTAACTCCAGTTACCCGTGCATATCCTGCGAGCCAATCAGCTACGGAGTTTTCTTCGCGGTAGATGTGAGATAACCGGACTCTGGCTGTAGACTGGAGTAGAAATTTGAAGTCGGCAATGAGGAAGGACGACATAGTATCTGAAGACACTTGAGAAAGTACACTTTGAGAGTCTCCTTCGATCCACATTGCATGCCCCGGGAACGACGTAGTGGCTGCAATAAGTCCTTCCCATAGTTCTCTCATTGGTCCATATCTCCTTAAAGAGGTTGGATGTTCCCGGTCTCTCTCATTGGTCCATATCGAGGGCTTTTGGTCTGAAACCAAAAGCCCTCGATATGGACCAATGAGAGATCTGACCAAAAGCCCTCGATATGGACCAATGAGAGAGACCGGGAACATCCAACCTTTTTAAGGAGGTTGGAACAAAATCGTACTCCCAAAAATCTGTAAGTAGCCCCGTTTCCCACTCATTTCACAATAACTTACTCAAATTTTTAACATTTATACCCTTATATATCTTATACCCCACATCCAACTAAAACCTAAAACAAAACCTTTTGAGCATCGACTACAATTGGAAAGGAATTGAGCAATGACGACAACATGGTTGTGGCATCATTGATAGTGACATCGACAACATGGCTCGAAGATCTTACTTCCCCTGATCGGATTCCTTCATAGATGACAACAAGGCTCGAAGATCCTACTTTATCCGATCGGATTCCTCCACATGGGATCTAACCCCTCTAGCAATGGGGAAAGAAGGGGGGCCTCTCTCTCTCTCTCTCTCTCTCTCTCTCTCTCTCTCTCTCTCTCTCTCTCTCTCTCTCTCTCTCTCTCTCTCTCTCTCTCTCTCTCTCTCTCTCTCTCTCTCTCTCTCTCCTTATCAAGCCATCAATGAATGGCTGATGATCAAAAAACCCTCCCCACATTCACATTCCTATACTTATGAGACTTTAACATCGGAAAGGAATGTGGTATGATCAAGATGGGATGGGCCATTTAACTGGGATGTATTCAATGTGGAATGTAAGAGAGAAGAGTATTTTTGGGATAGGAATGGGGTATGATAAAAAAAAAAAAACTGGGTGTGTTCGAGTTTGTTGGAAAGAGAAGCTAATAACAGATTTTTGGGGTATGAATAAAACTTTCCAAAATAAAAATAAAAGAACGTAAATTGCAACAAACCCCATACTTAGATTTTTCTTTTAAAGATAGCCTCAGAAGCGTATGAAGTCTTGTCATGAGAATTTGAATCAAACAATGTAGGCAATACGTTTAATGATCGTCATAGGCCTTCTTGGACAAGATGGAACTTGAAAAGAAAAAGAAAGCATGCCACGAAAACGGGCGAATGCTATTGTGTGTAGCCCACGGCCAACAAGCACACACATTAGGGGGTGTTTGGTATCAATCCGGAACCATCCGTTTCTAATGCCGGTTTCGTATTTTAAAAATTAACGGCTAGAATTGTTCCGGCGGAATGAAAAGTTGGGAACATGAAAAGATCGTTCCACCAACGGCTCGCCGAGCCATAAAAAATATACTAAATTTAGCTATTGACAGAAATACCCCTGCTGGATGGGGATCAAGGGAAATAGTTGTTCCGCATGCCAAACACCCTCTAATGTCCGATGAATACTAATCTTCAATATCTTTTGTAATGTAGAGGAGGATGTGTGCATTGTGTTATTACTTGATACATAACATTGGCTCCACTACAAGTACATTAGACAAATGTGAGTGAACTAGACTGTGTATAGAAGTATTCTAATAAAGTATTCAGTGATGCAACTTTTAATCGAATAAAAAAATCTCTAGTCGCAAAAACAAAAAAACAATGACCTCAATTAAATTGTTTATTAAGTGCAACAAGGCCAATAATTAAAAAGAGTAAAATTAAATACTTTAGTATGTATGTACAAAGATAATGAGAATTTTCAACTTATCATAATATACAATCCAAAGTCGAGAGCTTTTAGCCTTGTTTGCAAGCGCTCACACTGGGTTGAGAGGTTAAATCTCCGACTGTTCAAGAAAATATTTAAATTATAATCCAAAGAAGTGAGGATAGCATGTACTTGATCAAAGTAGTATTTTTCCAGGTGGGTTCTCAGGAAGAAAGATGGTATGCAAAATAAGGACCCAAAGTTCAAGGCACGCTTGGTTGCAAAGGGGTTCGCTCAGCTGGAAGGAATTGACTATAAGGAGATATCTCTCCTATGATCAAGTTAGCATACCTCCATTAGACTGCTATTGGCTCAGGTTGCTCATCACGATATGGAGCTGGAGCAGATCGATGGATGTGAAGACGATGTTTTTTCATGGGGGTCTCGAGGAGGAGATCTACATGTCACAACTAGATGGGTTCACTGAAGAAGACAAGGAGAACCACATGTGCAAACTGAAGAAGTCGATCTATGGACCGAAGCAGTCACTGAGGCAGTGATACAAGCACTGTGACTCATTCATGTTATAGATCGGCTACTCGAGGGGGATGTATGATCATTGTGTCTACACTCGCACCTTTGAGGATAGAGAGACTGTGACTTTGATGCACTATATCGACGATATGCTCATCACATATCGTGACATGAGAAAGATAGTCGAACACAAGAAGATGCTGAGCAGGAAGTTCAAGATAAAGGATATCAGGAACACGAGAAAGATACTTGGTATGGAGATAAAGAGGGACAGAAAGACCAAAAAGCTCTGGTTGTCTCAAGGAGCTATATCTGAAAGATCATTGAGTGGTTTGATATGAAGGATGAAAAGCCAACCTCTACTCCATTGACTTCGCACTTCTCTTTGAGCAAGAGACTATGTCCTACTATGGAGAAGAAAATTCAAAAGATGTAAAAGACACTGTACGCTAGCGCGTTAGGATGTTTGACGTATGCGATGGTTTGCACGAGGCCGGATCTGGCATAGGCGGTAAGCGTTGTATCTAAATTCATGTCGATTATGGAAAATATCCATTGGTAAGCGATTAAGTGGATCTTAAGGTATTTGAAGAGTAGTGTAGATAGAGGGATCTTGTTTGCTAAGAAGAAAGGAGAGATCAGTAACATGGGATACTCAAATTCAGACTATGCAACAGATCTGGACATAAGAGGTCTACCACGAGATATGTGTTCACATATGGAGGGGGGACTGCTCTGTTAAAGGTCTATTGTACAGCCAATGACAATGCTCTCCATTATCGAGGCATAATACATGGTTTTGACAGAGTCCGCGAAGGAGGCTATTTGGTTGAAGAGCCTAGCTGACAAATTAGGACTAAGTCAGAGTTTAGTTACGGTACAGTGTGACAGAGTGTGATTCATTTGGTAAAGAATCCGATATTCCATGCAAGGATGAAGCACAGAGACATCAGGTGCCACAGGATCAGGGATTGTCTAGACGATGTTGAGAGTGAGGTGGAGAAGGTTCACACGAATGATAACGCTTCAAATTTTCTTACAAAACCGGCCACCAATGAGAAGTTTAAGTACTGCTCAAACTTGCTCCAACTTATCTCCTGCTAAGCACCTCGCCACCTGAGCTTCGATGGAGGCGAGTTAAGACTCGCCAAGGTGCAGGTTCGCTAGAACGGGAGCATTGACCAAAAGTTCACCAGGTCGAGTTTTTCGGAGTTTAGCTCAGTTTTGACAAGGGCGGTGCACGCGAAAAAACTCGACGCAAAAGGATCTGGGCGTGCCCGTCAGAAAGCTAGCGCCCTGGGCGTCAACTGTGTAGTGCTCGGTCAATGACGGACACCAGCTTTTCAGGTTGGTGCCCAGGGCGAAGGTCTCGCGTGCCAATAAATTTTTTGCCCCAAGTTATTAGCCCCATGGGGCGCTTGGAGTGAAACATGCACGGGTTGGATTAAATTCTGCATGGTTTTGGGGGGCTATAAATAAGGTTTTCATCTTAGGTTTTGTAAAGAGTTGTCATTGTGGTTGACGGTTGATTTTAGGGTCTTGCTTCGAGCTTGTGTTAGAGAGACGAAGGAGATCATGGATCGAGATAGGAGATTGATCTCCTTAAGATCCGGTGGAGATGTGGAAGAGGAAGAGGGTTGTAAGCTAAATCTAATTCAATATTGCTCCAAGACGGTGATCGACACCCGCAAAGGTAAGAATTTTCGAACTGCGTGAACACTGTGGGGGAAAATCTTCGTGCCGACCCGAAGACTCTCGCAGCACCAGTCAATTGGAGTTGAAGTTGACGTCGAAGATCGTTGGTCGATCTGTTGATTGAAGTTGAAGCCTTTTGATATGTCAGAAGAAAGTGATATGCAATCAGAGAGATTGTGACACGAGATGTGATCTCGGAGTTCAGCCGAAGCCTACGTCTCCGTGCTATAGGGAGCAACCCGAATTCACTAATACTTCAGTTGAAGTGATCTCGACAGGCCGAGTGTCACTGAAAACCCTCTGATCTCTTCTAAGGAGAAAAGAAGATCAAGGAGAGATGGTAGATCAGAAGTTGAAAATCCCAGAGCTCTGGTTCTGAAAGTCAGATCTCAGAGTGGAAATCAGAATTTTTTCATCCTTTTACATTCGAAGGCTCTGCTATTTATAGGATTCTCTGGTGGGAATTCTGGGTTAAATGGCGGTTTCTGCCGTCGTATCTGGGGATTCTCCAGGTAAAGCTAGCGGGCCCCGCTACCGTCTTCTGGGGGATTCAACAGGCTCGTGGGCCTTCTGGGCAGGGCCGGTGGGTCCCGCGGTGGTCCTCGTGGGCCCACCAGGCAGGGCTGGTGGGTCCCATGGTAGTCTTCGTGGGCCCACCAGGCAGGGCTGGTGGGTCCAGTGGTAGTCTTCGTGGGCCCACCAGGCAGGGCTGGTGGGTCCAGTGGTAGTCTTCGTGGGCCCACCAGGCAGGGCTGGTGGGTCCAATGGTGGTCTTCGTGGGCCCACCAGGCAGGGCCGGTGGGTCCCGTGGTAGTTGATAAACTTCTGCCAAAATTTGCACCCACAGTTACCCCCTCCAAGTTAGCTAGAGTTCGTTCTGGCTGGCTTGGATTTGGTGCAAAAAATAGCAACCCCCTGTCGCAAAAGGCAAGAAGAAACTTGTCGAGTGTTAGCACAAAAAAGGGACTGACCGGTTAATTTTGATTGATCGGTCAAATTTGACCGATCGGTCAATTTTGACCGATCGGTCAGATTTTGACCGATCGGTCAAAATTCAACCGGTCAAAAATCAGGTGATCGGTCAAAAAACATGGTTTTTTGACCGATCCATGTTTTTTGACCGATTCAGTAGGAAATTTGACCGATCGGTTGAAATTTGACCGATCGGTTAATTTTTGACCGATCGGTCATATTTGACCGATCGGTCAAATTTTGACCGATCGGTCAAAATTCAACCGGTCAAGAATAGGGTGATCGGTCAAAAAACATGGTTTTTTGACCGATCCAGTAGGAAATTTGACCGATCGAATGATTTTTGCCGATCGGACAAGTTTGTCCGATCGGTAAAAATTATCCGATCAAGGTTCGAGTGATCGGCAAAAAACCTTGGTTTTTTGCCAGATCCAGTAGAAATTTGACCGATCGAATGATTTTTGCCGATCGGACAAGTTTGTCCGATCGGTAAAAAATTATCCGGTCAAGGTTCGAGTGATCGGCAAAAAACCTTGGTTTTTTGCCAGATCCAGTAGAAATTTGACCGATCGAATGATTTTTGCTGATCGGACAAGTTTGTCCAATCGGTAAAAAATTATCCGGTCAAGGTTCGAGTGATCGGCAAAAAACCTTGGTTTTTTGCCAGATCCAGTAGAAATTTGACCGATCGAATGATTTTTGCCGATCGGACAAGTTTGTCCGATCGGTAAAAAATTATCCGGTCAAGGTTCGAGTGATCGGCAAAAAACCTTGGTTTTTTGCCAGATCCAGTAGAAATTTGACCGATCGAATGATTTTTACCGATCGGACAAGTTTGTCCGATCGGTAAAAAATTATCCGGTCAAGGTTCGAGTGATCGGCAAAAAACCTTGGTTTTTTGCCAGATCCAGTAGAAATTTGACCGATCGAATGATTTTTGCTGATCGGACAAGTTTGTCCGATCGGTAAAAAATTATCCGGTCAAGGTTCGAGTGATCGGCAAAAAACCTTGGTTTTTTGCCAGATCCAGTAGAAATTTGACCGATCGAATGATTTTTGCCGATCGGACAAGTTTGTCCGATCGGTAAAAAATTATCCGGTCAAGGTTCGAGTGATCGGCAAAAAACCTTGTTTTTTTGCCAGATCCAGTAGAAATTTGACCGATCGAATGATTTTTGCCGATCGGACAAGTTTGTCCGATCGGTAAAAAATTATCCGGTCAAGGTTCGAGTGATCGGCAAAAAACCTTAGTTTTTGCCAGATCCAGTAGAAATTTGACCGATCGAATGATTTTTGCCGATCGGACAAGTTTGTCCGATCGGTAAAAAATTATCCGGTCAAGGTTCGAGTGATCGGCAAAAAACCTTGGTTTTTTGCCAGATCCAGTAGAAATTTGACCGATCGAATGATTTTTGCCGATCGGACAAGTTTGTCCGATCGGTAAAAAATTATCCGGTCAAGGTTCGAGTGATCGGCAAAAAACCTTGGTTTTTTGCCAGATCCAGTAGAAATTTGACCGATCGAATGAAAGTTTTGAACCTGCCCTCAGAGAGGATTTTACAGCTGTTCTGTTCTGATCTTCTGGCAGAGTTTTGAACATTGATGGGGCTTGATCCTTCCTGTTTTGAATCTTTGGTTGGTTTGAATGAGCCTTTTTGACCGGCGGTCCGGTTTACTCAGACCGGTGGCGTGCTTGGACCGTTTGGTTCACGTGGACCGGTGGCTCGACGTTTCGTCTGGTCCGACGTTTCGCCTGATTTTGCGCAAGCTACGGATGGATGCCACGTGTTCCTACAAAAACACGCGATTTGATATGGTAAAGACACGTGTTTTCTCGATTTGCGTACCTGTTTTACCCTGGGTATAAAAGTTTCACCGGCTGTCATTTTTGCCTCACGCTCCCAAAATTTTTCGAAGTCCAGACTCTTTGCTCCCGATTTCTGCTTTTGCTCGATCGATCAGATGGCATCTTCTGGAAGCTCGAAGAAGTCTGGCGGGGTCCCTTCGAAGAGGAAAGGGAAGGAGATTGTTGAGGTTCCATCCTCTCCGAAGGGTGGCCGTGGCAAGGGCAAGGCTGTGCTTGCCGAACTTGGGCAGCTGGGCAAAAGACACCAAGGAGTAGGGTTTGCTTCAGCGCCATCGAGGCCAGAGCATATTCCTAAAGTAAAGTTTGTTCTGGGCCCGCTCATGTCTTTGTCAGAGGAGACTGAGTACGTGTACAATACTGGTGGCGAGTTCACCGATTCAAAGAGGAGGAAGTGGCAGACATTGCTCTCTTTCTTCACCGAAGGGAGGGTACAACCTTCGCTCCCCAGCGTTCAGGCCGCATTCGGCATTGACAAGAAGACTGTCTTCACCAACTTTGCTAGTAGTGAGCAGGTCATGGGAACCATTGTGACCGTCGGCCAACTCAACTGCGGTCTGCGTCTACCGTTGCCACCCTTTGCGGTAAGATTACTGAACACTTCTGGCCTTTGCCCGGGGCAGGTCACTAGGAATGCCTGGCGAATCATCTACGCATTCTGCCGCGTGGAATCGGATTTCCAGGAAGACTTGAAGGCGTGCTACTCTAGCATTCCAGAAGGTGAAGACGCTCGGATCGAGCTTGGCTACTTTTTCTTCCACTATCGATGGGCATACAGAAGGGATAGCCCGTTCTACAATTTGACTGGAGTATCTTCGCTGCGCCCACTCACCGATACAGTCCCTTCGGACAAATTGTATACTGATTGGCCAATTTCTGTTACCGGCGCATGGACACCTATCTCAGTGCCGGATACCCCTCGAGGTGAAGTGCACGACGCAGTGAAGATGTACTGCGAGAAAGGCATCTATGCCTGGACCTCCGAGAGGGCTGGAGCAATCGATAATTTATTTCTGGAGTTGACCTGTGGAACCAGGTCGTGGAAGCAGTTTTCCAACTGCCCCGTGAGATATGGCAAGGCCAATCTCCTCCACCGATCAAAGGATAGATACGAGGACAATGAATTCCTATACTCTGACTACGAAGAAGACCCTCATTCGGGCAAGATCATTCGAAAGGTTCGGGCCGAGAAGAAACTCTACACTGCAAGGCGCCGCTTGCCCACTGTGGAAGAGAAACTGGTGATCCAAAGAGGCCCAGTGAAGAAGAAACGAAAAACCCTCAAGCAAAAGGAAAATGAAGACCAAGGGAAGAAGAATGAAGAAGAAGAAAAAGAAAAGAAGGAGAGCGTCGAGGAAGACGAAGAGACCGAGAATGTCAGCCACGACAATAGTGGTAATGACGAGGACGAGGAAGGGGGCGGTGAGGATGATCTGTCTTCCACCCCCTCTGGTGGAGATGGTGAGAATGGGGGTGGTGAGGAAGAAATTCCTCCCACCCCCACTGGTGGTGCAACAGGGGAAGACTCGATTCCTATTCCTATTGACGAGGTTAGAGCCCGTCAAATGGAGGAAATTCTCGACATAGAAGGTGATGGCCCAAAGGCGGTTCCCACCTACAAGTTTGATGAATTGAAGAAGCCGCTGCGCTTCAAAATTAAGTTGTCGAGGAGTGGTGGGGTTGGAAGCAACCCCACACCCCTCGATCAAATTCCACCTGAAGTACCCCGCCTCGAAGGAGCAACCACGAGCGGGGGTATCGAAGTTGAACAACCCCCACCCCCCTCTCGGTCTCTGGCTGAGGAGGTGGCTGCTATGGTGGCGGGACTCGTCCAGCCAGGCGGGCCCCAGGAGGAAAGAGTTTCACCTCCCCGGGATGCTCCCTCTCCTATCCATTTGGAGAGGGAAAGTCGCGTGGGCGATGGAGATACTCAACCTCAGCCAACGCCGGCTCCTACTCAGGAGAAAACGACCCCTAAGGGTGGTTCCGATCGCCGAAAGGGTAAGGAGCCAAGGGTTGAAGCCTCAGGTAATTTTACTAACTTGCCTTGATTGTATTGCCTTTGAAGATTGGGAATAATCTAACACTTTGTCCTTCGTGTTGATTGCAGGTGCGCCTGCTGGCTCGACCCCGAAGATGAAGAGTTTGGGTGATGTTGACATCAACCACCCCACATCCGTGATCCAGAAACTCTGCAATCTTCCAGGGGCTACTCTGGATGAAGCTTTCGACAGGCTCGAACTGGTGGTAGGTGCATCTTGCTCGAATGATCATCTGAATTGCATCTTCAGAATAATTCTAACTCTTTTGTTCTTTTTGCAGAATTCAGCAGTTTTGAATATCGCGACCAAGCTCTCCATGAAGGCGGGGGCCAAAGAAGCTTCAGCTGAAGTCTCCCGCTTATCTGCCGCATTGGAGGTCGTAAGCGAGGAGAGGGATAAGCTGAAGGAGGCTCTATCCTCAAAAAAGGAGGCATTGAAGGCCAAGACCGAGGCCCTTCGCAAGAAAAAGTTGGAGAGCAAGGGCTGGCAGAATGGATATGAGTTCCGGGGTCACGAGCTTGAAGATCTGAAGAAAAGATTCTTCAGGATCGAGAACTTGGGCTTCGATCGTGCTGCTCGAATAAAGGAGCTGGAGGCTCAACTTGCTGCTTCAGCAGAGACTCATAAGAAGGAGCTGGAGCATATGCGGAGTGAGTGCCAGAGCTACAGGGAAACAGCTGAAAAGGCGGCAGAAGCACTCAGGGCCCATGTTGCAAGTGTCCGATCCTCCAAGGCATCAGCGGCGAGCAAAGCTCATGCTGGATCTGAGGGGGAAAAGTCGCGTGCGCAGAGTGTGGCCAAGCCTTGAGACTTTTTCTTCCTTTCAGTTGTTGTGCTTGTAAACTCTTGATATGTAATAGCTCGCTCCTGTACTTGTCATATTTTTGATAATAATAGAAATCTCTTTGGTGTTTAAAAATTGGATGTCTCTTGAGTTGAATGTCTTTGAATCTTATGTTCTGGATAGCATTAGCATAGATACAATCTTTTGAATGTAAGGGATCGAGTCGCAACTTGATTACCCAAACTTGTTTACCTTGAAATTTGAATTTGAATCTATGCAACACTTGTATGTAAGGGGTTGAGTCGCAACTCAAGCACCCAAACTTATTGCAACTTGAAAATTGAAACTTGAATTCGTGTAACACTTGAATGTGAGGGGTTGAGTCGCAACTCAAGCACCCAAACTTGTTAGACGATATCGAAATTGATTGAATTTGAACATTGAAACTTGAAGGTCAGTTTAACATTTGCTAGTAAGGGGTTGAGTCGTAACTCTAACACCCAAACTTGTTAAAAGACTTGGTAACTTGAATATGGTCAGTTTTTAACATTTGCTAGTAAGGGGTTGAGTTACAACTCTAACACCCAAACTTGTTAAAAGACCTGGTAACTTGAATTTGAAGCTGCTTTAGAACTTGAATTGAAAAGCTGAACACTGCACATTTGAACATCTGAAAGAGAATTTTATTCATCACAGAATTTACATCATGGGTAGAACATCTTGAGGTGTCTGGAATTCCAAGCTCGAGGCAATCTATCTCCTTCTGGTGTGACCAGTCTGTAAGAACCTTTGCCTCCTACTGATTCAACGATATATGGACCTTCCCAGTTGGGAGCAAGCTTCCCACTACTGTGCTCTTTGGTGTTGTAGAAAACTGCTCTGAGAACTAGGCTGCCCACTGGGAACTGTCTCTTGTAGATTTTCTTGTCATAGGCTCTTTTGATCTTCTGTTGGTACTTGGCCACACGAAGTGATGCTTGATCTCGTAATTCTTCGGAGAAGTCTAGATCATTGATCCGAAGTTCTTCATTGATTCCTTCTTCAACTGCTTTGGTCTTCAAAGTACTTGATATATTTTCTGTTGGGAGTACTGCTTCCGATCCATATGTTAGACGAAAGGGTGAGAACCCTGTTGATCTTCTCGGAGTTGTGCGATACCCCCAAAGAACTTCAGGTAGGACTTGCTCCCACAATCCTTTCTTGTCGTTGAGTTTCTTCTTGAGTATACCAAGTATGGCTCTATTTGAGGCTTCAGCTTGGCCATTGCATTGAGGATATCTTGGAGTTGAATAGAATAGCTTGATGCCGTTGTTGAGACAGAACTCTCGAAACTTGTCGGAGTCAAACTGAGCTCCATTGTCAGCAACAAGAATTTGAGGTGTACCAAACCTTGAGAAGATGTTGCGCCGAATGAATTTGATCACTTCGTCGTCAGTCTCTCGGAAGAGGGGCACAGCTTCAACCCATTTGGTGAAATAATCCGTGGCCAGCAGTAGATACTTCTTCTTGCTTGGAGTTGGAGGGAAAGGACCCAAGAAATCTAACCCCCATTGATGGAACGGCCAGGGACTTGATAGTTGATGAAGCTCATCTGCAGGGAGATGAATAGCTCGAGCGTGTCTTTGGCATGGCTCACATTTTTGAACAACTTGTTGAGCATCCTTTGCCATTGTTGGCCAGTAGTACCCTTGTAGTTTCGTCTTGGCTTCAAGAGATCTTCCTCCCGAATGATTTCCACAAGTTCCAGAGTGGATATCAATTAGGATTGCGAGTGCTTGCTCGGGACCAAGGCACTTGAGCAACATCCCGTTGTGAGATTTGAAATATAAATCTTCACCTTGCAGAATGTAGCATGGGAGCTTCCTTTGAAGTCTTCGGGCTTGATTTGGATCTTCCGGCATTTTGTCATGCTTGAAGAAATCGAAAATTGATCATCTCCAGTCTTCAAGCTGATCTCCACCCCCAGATTCTTTTGTAGTAGTAAGGATCTGTTGATCGGGGGTGGTCTTGGACACTTCTTGATAATCGATTTGTATTTGCCTTCCTCCGAGTGAGTCTCCAAGAACTGAGGCAGCATTGGCTAAGGCATCTGCTTCTCGGTTCTCAGCTCTGGGGATTTGAATGAATTCAGCGGCAATAAAACGTTGTTGAAGATGTCGTACTAAGGCCAAGTAGAGTTGCATTCTTTCTTCGCGAGCTGTGTACTCTCCATTGATTTGCCTTATGATCAATTGGGAGTCACTGTAGACAATGATTCGATCTACCCCCAGGGATTTCGCCATCTCGAGTCCAGAAATGAGTGCTTCGTATTCGGCTTCGTTGTTGGTGGCAGTGAATCCGAGGAGAGTGGCTTTCTGAAGATGATCAAGTTCGGGGGATACCAAGACTATCCCAGTTCCCGAACCGATCGAACTTGAAGCTCCATCAGTATAAAGTTTCCATGGAGGAGTTGCAGCTGTAGCTTCAAGATTTGGATCAATTTTTGTTGCAAGGTTGATCGGAGTATTGTCCTCATCCTCCAAGCGCATATCGACATCTTCTTCCCAAGTGATGGGGTCTTCAACTGGAAAATCAGCTAGAAAATCAGCAATAGCTTGACCTTTGATAGAAGTGCGAGATTCGAACTGAATTCCCAGGGAACTCATTTCGATCACCCATTTGGTCATTCGACCAGCTCGACCAGCTTTGTCAATGATATCTTTGAGCGAATGTTCTGAAATAACAGTGATCTGGTGAGAGACGAAGTATGGTTGAAGACGACGCGATGCAGTGAGTAAGGCTAGGATGACTTTCTCAGTTTTTGAATAGCGAGTTTCAGCCGGGAGAAGAGTGTGACTGATATAATAGACTGGATGCTCGAAGCCTTCTCTTCTACTGACTAAGACTGCACTGATTGCTTGATTGGTTACGGCGAGATAGAGCCATAAGTCTTCTTGTGGAAGTGGAGCCGTCAAGATAGGAGCTTGCACCAGATATTTCTTTATGCTTTGAAATGCCTCTTCACAAATTGGACTCCACCCTGAAGTATCCGCCTTTCGTAGTTTGTCGAAGAGAGGTTTACATTTGTCAGAAGACTTTGAGATGAACCGATTGAGGGCAGCAAGTCTTCCAGTGAGGCGCTGCACTTCCTTTCGATTGGTAGGTGATGGCATGTCGAGGATAGCTCGAATTTGATCAGGATTGGCTTCAATACCCCTCCTGGTCACAAGATGACCCAGGAATTTGCCAGATTGAACTCCGAAAGCGCACTTGGCTGGATTAAGCTTCATACGATACTTTCGAAGAACTTGAAAGGTTTCTGCCAGATCAGAAAGATGCTTGCTCCGAATGGAACTCTTGGTGAGGAGATCATCGACATAGACTTCGACGTTGCGGCCGATCTGATCTTCGAACATTTTTGTGACTAACCGTTGATAGGTGGAACCAGCATTTTTGAGGCCGAATGGCATTACATTGTAGCAGTAGAGACCTCGGTTAGTCACGAAGCAAGTCTTCTCTTGATCGTCTGGATGAAGTGGAATTTGATTGTATCCAGAATACCCATCCATGAAAGACAATAGCTCGTGGCCAGCAGTGGCATCGACGAGTCTATCGATCCTTGGCATGGGGAATGGGTCTTTGGGGCAAGCCTTGTTGAGGTTGGTGAAGTCGATGCAGACTCTGACTTTCCCATTCTTCTTTGGAACAGCAACTATGTTAGAGATCCAGGTAGGATACTCTACTTCACGGATAAAGCCTGCTGCAAGTAGCTTAGTGATTTCTTCTTGAACAGCAACTTGCAGCTCTGGCCGGATGGTGCGTGGCTTTTGCTTGACAGGTTTCACCTCTTCTTTGATCGCAAGTCGATGGCAAGCGTCATCTGGATTGATACCAGGCATGTCTTCGAAACACCAGGCGAAGACGTCGATATTGGACTGGAGGAAGGATACCATGTCTTACGCTTCTGCGTCGCTAAGACCGGTACCAATAAATGTTTGTCGAGGGAGATCTCCACTGCCAATGTCGATAGGGATGATTTCTTCAATTGAAGGCGATGTTTCCCATTCGATTGGTGGAGGTTCGGTCAGCGGAATCTCCTTTGATTGCTATTTAGAAGAGGGACCAGCTTTATCTCGTGGCCGCTTTGGAGGAGCAATGTTGATCTTTCGATCTGTCTTTGCTGCAACAGCTTCACAAGACCTTCCAGCTTGCTGATCGCCTCAAATGCAGACGATGCCTTCTCCAGTTGCAAACTTGAGTAGTTGATGATAAGAGGAGGAGATGGCATTGATCTGATGGAGGAATGGTCGCCCGAGGATGGCGTTGTAACTGGAGACTCCTTCGACAATTGCAAACCTTACCGAGACTCGAGTCTCTCGGCTGAGGTCGATGGTAAATCTGGATTCGCCCACTGTGATGCTTTGTTCACCGTTGAAGCCGGTGATCACAGTCGGGACGACGTCGAGGCTTTGATACTTATGTCCCAGGCGTTTGAAACAGTCTGAGAACATAATGTCGATAGAGCTTCCGGTGTCGATGAGGATTCGATTGACGGTGCTTCCGTCGATGATGAGTTTCAAGACCAGGGGGTCTCGATGTGGAGTATGAACTCTTTGAAGATCGGTGTCGTTGAAGACTATGGATGGCCAAGCAAGACCTTCGATGGGCTTCTCGATCCAGGTATCTTCTTTATTTGTAGTAGATCGAACATGGAAGATGCGTCGAACCTGCCGATCCACTTCCTTCCCGGTCAAAGCTTGATTGTGCAAGGTTCCATGAATGCCAAAGACATTGGCCTTCACAGAAATTGGTTGCCGGTTAGAAGAGATTTGATGTATCCAACACACTTCTTTCCCCTTGGCAGAGGTTCGACGTTGATCGTGCCCGTTGTTGACGAATTCTTGAAGGTGGCCCTCTCGTAGTAAGTCTTCAAGATGGAACTTCAACCGATAGCATCGGTCAGTAGAGTGGCCGTGACTTCGATGGAATTCGCAGTAGACTGTTTTGTCTGCTGTGAATTTGGAATTTGGCTGAAGAGGATTGGGCCTCCGAAGATACTCGTCGTGTTGAATACGGTCGAGTATCTGTTCGACTGGTAAATTCCACTCAGTGAAAGTGGTCTTCGTCGGAGATCGACGCCCATCATTCTTTGATCTTTTGTTGGCCGGAGGGGCTGCTACTTCAGCGTTGTGAGCCTTTGCAGCATACTTAGGAGCTTCTCTTTCAGCAGGCCTTCTCTTAGTTTCTCGCCCTTTCCGAGCGACTTGATCGTCTTCCACCTCAATCTCCCTCTGGATTCGATCAAACATAGCTCCCAGAGAAGGAGGGGGATTGCGGATGAAGTCGTTGTAGATGTGTAGATCGAAGCGGAGAGCGTTCTGGAAAGCCAACATGATGGCTTCATCATCCAGATGTCTTCCAGAGAGGGCGGCATGTTCATTGCGAAACCTCCTGGTGAAACTTCGGAGAGTCTCGTCAGCACCCATCCTTAGTCTATATAGAGAGTCGAGCTTCTTCTCGGGCTTCAGGTTGAGCTGGTAATGCTGCACAAAGAGTTTAGCTAAAACATCGAACTGGGTGATGGACCCAGCTCGTAGATTATGATACCAGTCGAGCGACGGCTCATCGAGGCTTCCCGCGAAGGTGCGACAGAGCACATTGTTTTCTTCTTCGTGAGGCGTAAGAGCTTGTTTGAATGCGAGGATGTGGAGAGCAGGATCTCCTCGGATGCAGTTGAATTTGGGGAGGATAGGGGTTCTCCATCCCCTTGGAAATGCTGTCTCGAAGAGACTTCGATGGAGAGGTCCGGTGGAGGAATACCCATCCCTACGACCATGTCCTCGACCTAAGGGTTGGTCAAGAGGCAAGATCGCAAGGTCTTGCTCTGGCATCGAAGTGTTCGCCTGTTGGAGTCGATGTCGAAGGTCCGATCCAAGTCCACGTTGAAGTGGAATGGAAGGAGAGACTCTACTCTTTGAAGGGGCGCCTTTCATTTGGTGCTTCCTTGGCATGTTGATTTTTGAAGGTGTCCTCTTGTCGCAGTTGCGACCAGAAGAGGATTGGGAGGACTCGTCGTCAAGACGATCCCAGACACTCTGCTTCCAGGGAGCAGCAGAGGGAGTAGGATCGCGACGAATTCTTTCGAGGGCAGCAGTGCCTATCGACCTCCGTTGTTCGGAGTGAATTGAATGTCGAGGAAGATCAACCCTCTCACTTGTGAAGGGGATCGGAATAGCAATTCCAGCTTCGGAGGCTGCCTTCTTCAGAGCATCCCTCTCAGCGGTGAGGGTGGCGTTTTGCTTTGCCAATTGGAGCAATTGGAAGTCGATTGCAGAGATCTGGTAAGTCGATGGAGGATCTTCAGCGGGAGTGGGGGCTGTTTGCCCAATTGACTGTCGTGCATGGTGGATGATCGGTCGATCGACGGATCTTCCGCTCCCTGAATGAACCCCCATTTCTGGGACAGCAAGGGGCTGTCCGAAATTGAGCCTTTGACTCATTGATCGAGTCTCAGGACGAGCTTGTTGTTGAGTATTACTTCCTTCTGGTTGACCTTGATGTTTCGTCCTCGCCATTCAGAGAGCGAAAGGTGCAACGAGAGTGCCGTTCAGTTGTCTGATCAACCGAGAGAGCGAGGAAGTTTGACTATCAAGATCAGTTGTAGGTTCAACCGATCAAGTAGTAGCGGAGAGTTGGACTTTTTGATCGGATCCCACAGACGGCGCCAAACTGTGGGGGAAAATCTTCGTGCCGACCCGAAGACTCTCGCAGCACCAGTCAATTGGAGTTGAAGTTGACGTCGAAGATCGTTGGTCGATCTGTTGATTGAAGTTGAAGCCTTTTGATATGTCAGAAGAAAGTGATATGCAATCAGAGAGATTGTGACACGAGATGTGATCTCGGAGTTCAGCCGAAGCCTACGTCTCCGTGCTATAGGGAGCAACCCGAATTCACTAATACTTCAGTTGAAGTGATCTCGACAGGCCGAGTGTCACTGAAAACCCTCTGATCTCTTCTAAGGAGAAAAGAAGATCAAGGAGAGATGGTAGATCAGAAGTTGAAAATCCCAGAGCTCTGGTTCTGAAAGTCAGATCTCAGAGTGGAAATCAGAATTTTTTCATCCTTTTACATTCGAAGGCTCTGCTATTTATAGGATTCTCTGGTGGGAATTCTGGGTTAAATGGCGGTTTCTGCCGTCGTATCTGGGGATTCTCCAGGTAAAGCTAGCGGGCCCCGCTACCGTCTTCTGGGGGATTCAACAGGCTCGTGGGCCTTCTGGGCA
Organism: Chamaelirium japonicum; assembly: GCA_947650365.1. Classification (NCBI taxonomy): domain Eukaryota; kingdom Viridiplantae; phylum Streptophyta; class Magnoliopsida; order Liliales; family Melanthiaceae; genus Chamaelirium; species Chamaelirium japonicum. Next base: position 341,943 of record CANTAL010000073.1, on the reverse strand, counting down.
GGGCCGGTGGGTCCCGCGGTGGTCCTCGTGGGCCCACCAGGCAGGGCTGGTGGGTCCCATGGTAGTCTTCGTGGGCCCACCAGGCAGGGCTGGTGGGTCCAGTGGTAGTCTTCGTGGGCCCACCAGGCAGGGCTGGTGGGTCCAGTGGTAGTCTTCGTGGGCCCACCAGGCAGGGCTGGTGGGTCCAGTGGTGGTCTTCGTGGGCCCACCAGGCAGGGCCGGTGGGTCCCGTGGTAGTTGGTAAACTTCTGCCAAAATTTGCACCCACAACTTCTTTGTGTCGTGTGGATTGTTTTGCTTTGTTATTTTTTTCTCTGTGATTGGGATCGTTGTTAGTAGATTCGATCTTTCTCTTCGGATCATCGAAAATCTGAAAAACCCTAGATCGCTTTCGTGAGTGTGAGGCGACAAATCGAGACCTCGTCTGAGGTATTCCGTGCCAACAGAAACAAGTCATGCATTTTCATTTGTTCATGGGAGAAGCCAAAATCTAAAAAACTCAACTAGAAGCTCATGTTTCTACCTGTACAACCGGTTGCACAAAAAGGCATAGACAACCATAAAATTTTGTTTGCACCTATGCAAATAGAAACCCACCCCTATTTATACAAGATCTAAACAATTCTGAAGGAAAAGAATAAGAGTAACAAAGGAGAAGATAAAAAGGAGAAGATAAAAAGGAGAGAATTCTATGATTCCATTAGCCCAAGAGATGAGCATGTGATTCTTTGCTTCCGTTAATTGGTGGAGGTTATCCATTTTTATCGTAACTCCTTCAAAGATATTGAAAGTTTGCTGCTTTAACTTTCTTTTTGATCAGATATGAACGCTCATTTTTTTTGAATAATTTTTTTTGGGAATTTTCTTATTTTTTATTATTATTTAAGCAAAATGTTTGAATTCTTAAATTTTGAAAAACATGATTGAATTTCCTCATTGGAGATTGTGGACTATCCCACCGGAATAAATGGCCCCTTTTAATATACATGTGGTGCTCTCCTCCCTTCAAGAGGTTGGCCTTTTGGAGCACTCGGGTGTTGTCACATGGTATCAGAGTTGGATCTGCTACAAGAGCGTCACTCAATTGTCCATTTCCATGTGTGAGGGGGACCATCCCGCCAGAATAGTCCCAAATCGGTAAGGGAGCGGGTTGGCCACTTTTAATATACCCGATGTGCTCTCCTCCCTTCAAGAGGTCGGCCTTTTGAGCACTCGGGGTGTTGTCACGGAGATATATCAATGATTTATGTCCTGATCCAAAGAATTATATCCATAGATTTTTTGCTTCGACAATGATCGAAATTGCATAAATTGGCCCAATGTGTTAGTATACTTTAACACTATTATGGGATAAAAATAAAAAAAGACTGCCTACCACTTCGGTTGAACTTAAATTTCTCATAGAATTACATAAATTTGCATCTCAATTGCAAAGGAACCCACTAATAGGTATTAACTAAGCTCTACATACTTCCTACTGACACTTTATTTAAATCAAACTCTTCAAGAGTTATTCCCATCGGATAAGTATCACATTCCCTCCTTATTCAGCCATCACATTGTGGATCTCGAGTCTCGTGTAACTAACAATGAACATATAAGTAAGATTTTGTAGCTCTTTTTAGGACAAATTATAAAAAATCTCCCATGAATTATACAAAGATAGATAGAGAGGGGTTGGTGCGCGGTGATATCATCACCCCCCCCCCCCCCCCCCCCCCCCCACCCCCCAACAGTTTATGACACATGCATGGCACGTGTGAATGTGAACCTTGATTGTCGATGTCACTTGGATCACTTGATCAACTCAATTGGCCGATCGATTAGTACAGTATGAGACCACTTGATTTGGTTTAGCTGATTGGTTAATACAGCAGAGCATCTCCAGCGACCTATCTATTATAGTAGCCAAAAGTAAAGAGAAATTATCATATTTCTAGAATAGATAGCCATACCTGGACTCCAACTCCAGCAAGTAGCCTATCTATTATAGCTAGCCAAAAGACCAAAAGTGGTGAGTCCTAGCTGTTGCGTTCAAATCATCTCCCACCCCTCCATTGATTTGATGATGTGGACGATGGACCAGCTCATAGTGAGCCCCCTCCCACTTGCCAACAATAACTAGTCAAAAAGGCCTCGTTCGTTTTGTGTAGGCTAGTAGTGAGCCTATGGCGTAGTTTTTTATTGCTTTCTCTAGCTAAAAAGGCAAAGGGGAATAGATGGCTAGCCTGTTGGAGATGCTCTCTGAGACTACTTGATGCGATTTTGTCGATCTGTTGATATCTTCATTTGAGGTCCCAATCGAGAGTCATTGGTTGTCCGAGCGGTTAATTCCACCCATGCGCCTTTGTATCTATTAGGTCGACCACTGAATTGCACCAAAGGTTGATCGCCTGTACTATTTGGCCCCACGTGCACAATTTTGAATGACTAACCCCTTGATGATATTATGGCACACACAATTTAATAAGTGCGTTATGCCTAGGAAGACGGTCCATGTCCTAAAAAGACGGACTATGCTAAACTAAGATGGCGCATGCAATGTGCGTGATGATAAGATATATATCGTCTAGTTTATTATTTTTCTACGAGATGAGTTATGCTAAGGGGAGACGATCTGTTCCCCCAAAGGACGGATCATGCCGACCGAAGATAATTCATACTGTCGAAGGTAATAACCACCATTGAGATTTCGTTCCGATTTCCAATCGTAACGGTTCGAAACGCTACATTGGAATTAGCAAACCTTAATCGGCATAATTAGACTAGTTCACGACTAGTGGTGGATTATTCGCCCTAGACTCTCTTCACTTGATCTCTCCCTTTAATTTAATTGCTTAATATTAGTTCTAGTTAATTTTACAAATCATCATATAAACCTCCTTTCTCTAATTGCTTTAATTCTTAGAATTAGACCCGAGTTACGTAACCTCAATCCCTGTCTATGATACTGGTATTTACCCATTTACTGCAAACGATTCGGCTAAAGATATTAGTGTGATCGGTTACGATAAGTGGTTAGCGACCTTGGTGGTGATGGTAGTGGTGGACGGTGGATGATGGCTTGGCGGGTAGCAGCGCTGATAGTGGCCAATAGGGGGGGTGATGGGGTTGGTTAGGTTAGATAGATAGAGGAGCAAAACATTGATTTCTCCCTCGCGTTAAGTTTTAACCATGTTTAAATAACATGAAATTGTAACCCATGCGCTCACATGCACAAGTTAATATGTTTACAGGGGTCAACATGCATATAGTAAAATATGAAGGGTTTATTTGAAATTAGCTATAATTTGAGAGGTCGATTTATAATTAACTCTTTTGTTTTCCTACGGGACCACATAGTAGAAAACCAAGACGATGCTCTATTTTAGAATATAATAAACATATTTGTCATAAAATTACACCTAGCTAATTTCATAAATAAGATCTTCTAATTAAAATTTCCCTTATTATGTTGTACAAAAGAAGATAGAAGTAAGATTATTCTATGTGCATGTTCTTTTGGTGTGATATTTTTGGAATTAGCATTCTTAGGAAATTAAATTCCATACTCTATTCTTCTGTCAAATAACCCTGGAAATTTGATGCCCCAACCTTCTAATTTTCCCACAAAATCAAGTCATTGAAATCCATCTCATCAAAATTGGTCATATATCAAAGCCCGAGGCTAATGAGACCTTTTTATTTGACCTTGAGAAGATAAAAGAGAGGATTCTATGGTTCCATTAGCCCAAGAGACGAGATGTGACTCTTCGCTTCCATTAATTGGTGTAGGTTATCTCTTTCTATCCTTCAAAGAAATAATATACATCGACAAAGTGTAGGAGAATCAAAGAGATGGAAACTTTGCCGCTCCAACTTTCTTTTTGATCAGATAGGAATGTTCTTTTTTTTCTTGAATGACTTTGCTTCTTCGGCTTTTCTTATTTTCTATTATTCCTTAAGCAAAATTGTTGGATTGTTAAATTTGGAAAAACCGGGATTGAATCACCTCGTTAGAGATGTAACAATGGTTAAATCTTGATCCAAATAATCTTGTTCATAGACTTTCTGCGAGATCTCAACTATTTTTTGACATATAGGAACAAAGAAAATGACAAATTATTACTTTATGCTTATTTAAATTAGCCACAGAATTACATAAATCTTTATCTCAAGTGCAGAGGAACCCATCATTCTACAGTACTAAGTTCTACATACTTCTTGTTGGCACTTTATATAAATCAAACTCTTAAAGAGTTGTTATCCTCGGATATGAAATACATTGGTGACTATGCTCCTTCCTTATTCAACCTCGCATTGTGAATCTCGAGTCCCATGTACCTAACAATGAACATATAAGTAAGATTGTGTAGCTCTTTTTAGGCAAATTATAAAAAATCTCCTAAATTATACGCCGCATCTCATATTGGTCCCTTAACTCTGTTTTTTTCTTAACAAATTTGAACCCTAAACTACGTTTCAACTGCATTTAGCGCCTTCTATCCACTTTTTATCCAAAAAAAAATTATTTTCCAATAAGACTCATAAAATTTAAAATATTTAACTTATACTTACTAGGACAAGGGTACTTTCAAAATAAAATTTGACAGAGGCGGCTAAATTTAGGCAAAGCATAGTTCAGGGTTCAAATTGTTCAAAAAAAAAAAACAGGGACCAATATGAAATGAGGTGTATAGTTCAGGGGAGGTTTTTATAATTTACCGACATCTTGATGCGCAACTCTGATATAATAGAGTTGGATTTGTTAGGCAATGGAGCTTGAGAATTGTTAATGTAACATGGCATATTACCTTCCAAGCATCATGAGGGTGGCTTGAGGATTGGTTCCTGGCGAGGCATTGAATGTTGAGCCGTTGATGACCCTGAGCGCGTCGACACCCAGAACCTTGTAATCATGACCTATGACTCGGCCTACCTGACAGCCACCATGGTAATGCCACATAGTCATCACTGTGTCCTTGCAATATTGCTCCAGAGACCTCGAGCCGTTCTCGTGGCTTACTGATACTTTGGCAAGATAATTTTGAGTTGTGGTGAGCAGATCTTCTATGGACACATTGGGGTATCGGAACTTGGAGAATGCTTCGGATTGTATGACGCGCTCGATCGTCCCGATGCCCTCAATGCAGGCATGGAGATCCTGAGGTTCCTTGAAGTAGTTAAAGGTAACTGAGGGGTTTTCATTTGGATTCTTATTTCGGAGCTTAAGATGGCCGATCGAGAGAGGGTTTGCCACCTTTTCAATAATGAAGCCACCTCTGAAGGAAGAAGTACCCTCTCGACTATGAAAGGTCTGCAGTGCAACCAAATGTTAGTGTCGTTAATAGGTCGTGCTTATCATGGTTAGATTGGATTTGCTATGTCGTTAGGGATGGAATTGAATTAATGAGCACAAGTATTTCCAGCCTGATTTAGTGCCTCTCATGAGCTTTACAAGCAAACATAGTCGATTTTAGTTGTCAATTTGGCAAGAGCTAGAGAGAGACAGAGAGTTGGATGTGTTTCTCCCTTTTACTTCTGTGTGGTATTCTTATCAGTAGGTGATCACACCTTTGAAGGTTGTATATAATGTTAGCCATAGTGCCCTAATACAATTGAGTTTTATAAGTTTGCAATATAGTATAAATCAGTCTTGATGTAAATTGTAACTGACATTTTTAACCAATATTAAACCATATCAATTTGGAGAAATGTACGTCATTTAATTTTGGCCTTTTGAGAGTAGCTTCCAAAATTATATCGTAGAGAACCTTGGATAGTTGCCAACTGAGATGTGATGACACCCAGAGTTCTCCAAAAGGTCGACCACTCGGTCGCCAACTGAGATGATCATGATCGCCAATTGAGATTGATCATTTGGTTGCCAACTAAGATGTGACGACACCCAGAGTGCTTCCTAAAGGCTGGCCTCTTGAAGGAAGTAGACCATAATGGGTATGTGAAGAGGCCCAATTCCGCGCCCCTTACCGATGTGGGACTATTAGTCTCTTACTGGTGAACCATCTCAACATGAGATTTTTAAGTTTCTTGGCGGGTCAGTCTTGTCAATATCAAGGTATCGTAATTAGGTCTACAACACCGATCTTGTAGATACCCTCACGCCCCAAAGTAAATTCGGGTCGCGCATAAGGGGAGATCCACTAGAGGGTATATGCGGATGATCGTTGCCTGTCTCTACCTGATATGGGACTAACTTCTTACACATCTTTAGTGATTGAATAAGTTTTCTCCCATTGTAATGGAATAAACTTTGAATGGTGAAAAGAAGTTTTGAAACTAAGGGTGTTTTTGGCATTGATTTTGAAGGCCTAGTTTTGGGTCAAAACTAGTTCTGCTTGCCAAACTGGTTTTGGTATAAGATTTTAGTGCATTTGGGATCCGATTAGAAAATTAATTTTTCAAAACCAAAACCATAAAATCCCCAAAACCCAAAAGCAAAAATTTTCTACTTTTGGGTTTTTCTTTTGAGTTCTTGAGGCAATGAGGTAAAATAATAATTAAGAGAAACTGTTGTGAATAACGTATATGTTGTAGAGAGAAAATTGTAAAGAGAGAAAATTTAAAACTGGGAGAATATATACAGATCATATTGTAGAGAGAGAAAATTATTATAAAGAGAATATTTTAGAGAAAATATGTTATAGATATAAAAATATTATAGAAAAAATTCTAAAGAGAAGAATATAGGTAGAGAGAGTATTAAATAAATAAAGATGTAGTGAGAGAAAATACTGAAGATAGAAAATGTTATAGTGAAAACATTATCAAGAGAAAATATTATAGAGAGAGAAAATATTATAGAGAGAGAATATGGTAGAAAAAAATATTATAGAGAGAGAAAATATTATAGAAAGAATATTTTAGAAAGAGAAAATATTATAGAAAAAGAATATTTTATAGAGAATATATTATAGAGTACAATTTAGATAGAAAATATTATAGAGAGAGAAAAGTACATAGAGAGATGAAAAAATATTAATTATAGAAAGAGAATATATCTTAGAGAGAGAAAATATTATAGAAATAGAATATTTTAGAGAGAGAAAATATTTCAAAAAGATAATATTTTAGAGAGAGAAATATTATAGAGAGAGAAATATTATAGAGAGGAAACATTATAGAAATAGGATATTTTAGAGAGAATATTATAGAAAGAGAATATTTTAGAGAGAGAAAATATTATAGAGGGAGAATATTTTAGAAAGAGAAAATATTATAGAGAGAGAAATAGATATAAAGAGAAAAAATGTTATATAAAAAGAATATTTTAGAGAGAGAAAATATTATAGAAAGAGAATATTTTAGAGAGATAATATATTATAGAGTATAGTTTAGACATAAAATATTATAGAGAGAGAAAATAACATAGAGAGAAAAAAAAATATTAATTATAGAGAGAAGATATCATAGAGAGAAAATGTTCAAGAGAGAAACATTATAAAAACAATATTTTAGAAAGAGAAAATATTATAAAAAGAGAATATTTTAGACAAAGAAATATTGTAGAGAGAAAATATTGTAGAAATAGGATATTTTAGAGAGAGAAAATATTATAGAAATATAATATTTTAGAGAGAAGAAATATTATAGAGAGAGAATATATTTAGAAAGAGAAAATATTTTAGTGAGAGAGAATGACATAGAGAGAAAAAAATATTATAGAGAGAAAATATCATATAGAGAATGTTATAGAGAAAAAATATTATAGAAAGAGATCGAAGATGTTGTAGATAGAAAAATCATTATAGAAAAAGAATATTTTATAAAGAGAAAATATTTTAGAAAGATAATATTTTAGTGAGAGAAAATCTTATAGAGATAGGAAATAATATTGTACAAAGAGAATATTTTATATAAAGAAAATGTTGTAAAGAGAAAATATTTTAGAGAGAGCAAATGTTTAAGAGAGAAAATGAAGTAAAGAAAAAATTATAGAGTGAAAATATCATAGAGAGAGAAAATAGCATAGAGAGAAGAGAAATAATATTATAGAAAGAAAATATCAGAGAAGATATTGTAGAGAGATAAAATACGTTAAAAGGGGAGTATTTTTGAGAGAAAATATTATAGAGAAAAAAAATGACATAGAGAGCCTAAGAGAAAAAATATTATAGAGATAAAATATCATAAAGATAATGTTGGTGAGAAGATATTGTAGAAAGAGAAAATATTGTAGTGAGAAAATATTGAAGAGAGAACATTTTTGAGAAATAAAATATTGTTGAGAGAATTGACATTGAGTTAGAGAGAAGAAGAAAATATCATAAAAAGAAAATATTATAGACAGAGAAAGTACTCTAAAGAGAAATATTATATTGAGAGAATATTGACAAATAGAGTATTACACAAACAATGTTTTAGAATGAAAAATTATTGGAGAGAAAAATTGATATAGAGAGAATATTATAGAGAGATAAAATTATATATATAGAAAAAGAATGTGATAGATAGAGTATGTTATATAGATAATGTTTTACAAATAAAATATTTAAAAATAGAGGAAATAACTGCAAAAGTTGTTTTAGGCTCAAAATTGATTTTATTGTCAAATACTCAAATGTTAATAATGATAGAATTGGTTCTCGATAAGCTAAAAGTGGTTTTGCACAAAACTAGTTCTTGGTATACCAAAATCAAAACCTAAAATTTCAAAACCAATGCCAAACGCACCCTAAGATTACATGAAAAAACGTACAGCTAATAATTGGAGCAAAGTCTGAATACCTTCGATGGAAAGATTCCCAAGCTCCTCAGCCGTGCTTCTTCTTCTTTGGAGGGACAAAGAAAAAAATTGTCGCCACTTAAGGACTCTATGTAGCTCCCATACCGAGTAATGCCGACAAGCTTCAATAAAGAGATCTCGACCGGCAATGGAGAGGGGATGAGGACTACGTTCATGGGGTTGTCTGCCATGCCTTGGCCAACCATGGGCTGGTCCATGACCACCTCGACACTCATAGATCTCAGGTGTTCCGCCGGTCCAATCCCGCTCAGCATGAGAAGTTGTGGGCTCCCGAGGGCTCCTGCTGATACTATGATTTCATTCTTCGACCCTGCATTCAGATAAGCTTTATGCTTCTTGCCTGAAGCATCCAGGAAAACCACCCCATGGGCCTCTGGCCTTGGTTTTCCTGCAAACAAACCCGAGAGTTGGCTTAGAGAATGAGGGTGGAGTTTGGGTTGGTGGGGAGCCTTCTGGTTAGTTTTTATATTTTTGGGAGGGACTTAGTGATAGCTCCCTGACAGAGGAATTAACTTGCAATAAGCCCTCCTACAAGTTTTGTATTGTAATTGCACTCTCCCGCCGAACCCAATTGCATGTAAAAAAGAACAATAACATCCGGCTCAAGTTCACAATTTATATTTTCTAGCATCAACTTAACCCAAACCAATTTTTGCATGAAAAACAATTAAAAATCCATATAGATTGTCGATTTAAAACCATAAAACAATTTAATTTTTTTTCTATATATTTTTATCAAAAAAAAAACTTCTGTAAACCGACCAAATAGTTACTTTTTCTTTTCCTAATATATTGTTACTCTTTATGTGCGAGATAGAATTAGCTTGGTTTCGCATAGTTAAATACAATTTTTGTCACAAAAAAAAATCATATTGTGACCAGATGAGTGGAAATACCGCTACAATCAATCGACAATTAAGATATTTTACCATATCAAATTGTTACTCTTTACAAACAAATTGTTACGTTTTTGCTACGATTGTTACACTTTATATAAAGGGCTAACATTGTCACTTAAATTTTTTATTATTACATGTGCACGGCAGAAGGAGCCCGCGTTAGCCAAAACTAACGAATTTTTGCTCTTTACCAATTGTTACTTTTTTGCTACGATTGTGACAATTTATCTATATGGATAAAATTATCATTTAATTTTTTATTATTATTACATGTGAGTCGGAGAAGGAGCTCGTGTTAGCCAAAATCCAACTACAAGGGCTTAACGTTAAGTTCAAACTTTACATACCCTTAATGTTAAACGGAAACCCTTTTAAGGAGCTAACGTTAATAACCCTTTTTTTTTTCTTTTTTCTTTAACTTAATTTTTTTGTATTAATCGATCTGACCCTATCCTATTAAGATGGGTCAAATGAATTTGAGCGGGTTTGAGATTTCTTCTAAAACTCAATCAGGGTTGGGATGGGTTCGGTTTTATCCCATCCCGCTTACAATCCGACCAAATTATATCATATTTATATAACATGGTAATGCAGGAAAAAACAATAAACGCAATGAAAATCCTAATCCGATTTAGCAAACCCTATCTTTAATCAGGGGTCATCATCCAACATGCCATTTATACTACTTTTTAAAAAAAAAAAAATCAAAAATTAAGATTTAGCGGACCAAAATTTGCTGAATATATAGGGTTTTTCCAGCAGCAAGGGCAGCACACCTCAATTACCCAAGCTAATCGGGCGTCGAATTAGGTAAAAGCTATTAAGGGGGCCCAAAACTGCCGTTTTAGTCTTTAGATTCGGCGACCCGCCGATTTTACCCAATTTCGGGTTGTGAAGAATAAATAAATTAAGGGAGACTTAGTGATAACTCCTTTTAAGGAGATGCTTTTAAGTCTAAGGACTTTGAAATATTATGGACGAAAATGCCCTCCACAATATTTTAAATTTTTCTTTGGTATGCTACCAAATAAGTGATCACCACCTGCCACCCCTCCCCCACCGCCACCGTCGGATCTAACCGAACCCCCCACCGTCGGGATGACGACGACTCCGGGTCTTCTTCTCCGAGCTTTCTTCGTCGTGCGAGGAGTCGAAGCTTTGATCTTCGAGTGCAAGGTCTTCACGTTGATGAGGACTTGAAGGGCCAAGGATTCCCGTAGGACATGCTTGCCGTGCCTCGTGAAGCCTTCAGTCTTCAAGCGTTGGAGCTTCTCTTGCAGAGCCCTTTCGTCTTCAGCTTTTCCGACCTTTGATACCTTCCCCCACCCCCTCTATTTATAGGCAAAGGGGGGAGGTTGGGAGAGATATGGCTGAAATTTTTTTGTTTCATCCAATATCTCCCCCCATAACCATCAAGATATTGTTCCCTTATTTGGGGAAACAAACTCGATCCCCTCCTTTTTAGTTGGGGTGGTTACGGGCTAGATGTGACTTGATCTTTGAAGATATGTCGTCATCTTTGCAACTTCCGGATCGCATGGCGGCACGACGTCATCTTGTCCGTCGAATCGAGGGATCGTCGCGGATCTACGGTTGTGTAGACGTCCACGCCACCTTCCCCCGCATCGAGGCGGTTTTGATTTTTTTTCTTTTCTTTTCTTTTCTTTTTCTTTTTTTTTTCTTTCTCTTTTTCCCTTTCTTTTAGGGCCGGCCCCACCTATCCATGAGGAGGGGGGCACGGTTTTCAAGAGGGGGGGCCGGTGGGCCCCCCTCTTTGTGTTTGAGTTATGGGTCCGGTGGGACCCGTTTGCTTTGAGTTGGGCCTCGGCGCGCGAATTGAGTTTGCACGCGAGCCGAGTTCGCATGCGGGCCGTTTGTGTGCGGGCCCAATTTTGCATGCGAGCCGTTGTGTATGGGCCAAGTTGTGCATGCGGGCCGTTGTGTGTGGGCCGAGTTGCGCATGTAAGCCGTTGTGTGTGGGCCAAGTTGCGCATGTGGGCTGTTGTGCGCGGGCCTAAGTTTCGTGTACGGGCCGTTGTGTGTGGGCCAGGTTTCGCATGCGGGCCGTTGTGTGTGAGCCAAGTTTCGCATGCGGGCCGTTGTGTGAGGGCCAGGTTTCGCATGCGGGTCGGGTCCAACCCGTGGGCTAATTTCGATGCCCACAAATGCCCCCTCAAGTTCAAGTGCGCCTGCGGGAAACGCATAGCGCTTGGACTTGACTTGTGTGTTCGCTCAGAATTTAGGTCTTTATAATGACCCTCGCCATTTCGTTTCCCCCAATATTTTGCTAGCGCGGGAGACGAAGGGCTTTGGCGGCTTGGAGACGAAGACCTCTTCTAGGGTTTTGTTCATCTTCTTTGTTGTCGCGGACTTCCTTTGCTTCGAGGATGGCGCGAATGTTGACGGCGGCCGCTGCGCGGAGTCCCATGGCAGCAAGGCGACAAGAGCGCGAGGACGGCCGCGATGCGATTCGGCGGAGGGTTGTTGCCCCTCTTTGGTACGGGAGCGCAATGGTGGCAGCCGATTGTCGTGGCCGATGATGGTGACGACACGGATGGCACATCGAGTGGAGGAGGCAGAGTGGTCGAAGACGCGGTAGGTTCCTTCCTTCTTCTTCCTACTCCTTTTCTTTTTCTTTTTCTTTCCTCTTTTTTCTCTTCTTTGGCTTCTGTTATGAAACTGTGGTTGCACCGGATACGGATGCCCATCGGATATAGACCCCTAGATTCATGGGATGGGAGAGTTATCTTATCTCTATCCCAATAACTGATTAAGCCTATTTATAGGGGGTCAATGAAAAATAGCTTTTATTTTATTTTATTTTTTTTTACCACCGGTTTTTGGTTTTTTTTTTTCTTCGTCTCTGCCGTCGGGTCCGCGGGGTCAGCGGCAGCGCAGGAGGCAGCTGTGGTGGCGGCGAGGAGGCGACTGGCGGATGGCGGCGCGCGGGCCGGGGTGCAGCGGCCAGGCAGCGGGGCGCGGGGCGCGGGCTGGGCGCGCGTGGGGCGCGGCAGGCGGAGCGCGGGCGCGGGCCGGCGAATGGCGGCGCGCGGGCCGGGGTGCAGCTGCCAGGAGGCGGGGCACGGGCCGGCAGCAGGCGCGGGCTGGGGTGGCTGGTGGGCGGCGATGTGGTCTCAGCGAAGAAGAAGCAACAGCAGCAGCAGCAGCCCTTTAGGGGCTGCGGGGGTTTTTTCCGGAAAGAGGCTGGTGGTCTTGAAGGAAAAGAAGGGGCTGGGCCCCCTTTTGACCGGGTTCTACCCCCTTTGGGGTTGTGGGGTCTTCAACGAAGGGGGGCTGGCAGCCACCTTTCGGCTGCTTCTTTTTTTTTTTGGTGCGTCGGTCTCAGGATAATAGCGGCGGCGGTGGCGGTCGCGGGGCGAAATGCGGCTGCGGTGTCGATAACAGCGACGGCAGCAGTAGCTAGCGGTGGCCGGCCTAGCACGAGTGGTACAACAGCGACGGTGGCCGGCGTGCGCAGAGGTGGCACGACGGTGTGCACAGGCGCAAGAGCGGCACGTGGCGCTGGCGGCCGGGTCACTGCGGGCGCAGGCGGCCGGGTTGCAGCGGGCGTCGATGGTGAGCGCAAGCGGCTGCGAAGGCCGCTGTGGTGTGGCTTAGGCGGGCCGGCTGTGGCGGGCGGCAGCTAACGAGGGCCGAGCGGTGAAGGTGCGCGAGGTGCAGATCGGGCGGAGTTGCGGGTGGTGCGGTGAACGTGGAGCAACTCAGGCAAGTGACGGCTGCGGGTGCAGATGGCTCCGGCGAGGCACCGCAGGTGGCGGCCGAGCGCTGGGCGACGTGGTGGCCGGCCGGAGGTGGGAGGCTCGTTTTGCACGGCTCGAAGACCGCAACCCCGTTTGGGGACTGTGGGTTTTAAGAGAGAAGGAGGCTGTGGCCCTTTGGGTTTGTAGATTTTGAAGGAAGGAGGGGGCTGCCAACCCTTCTCCGGTTTCGGGGTTTTCATGGGGCTATGGTCCCCTTTAGGGTTACTGCCTCAGCTCCGTTTTTTTTTTTTTCTTGATTTTGATCGGCTTTTCCTCGGGACTTTTTTTTTTCCCTTTGATTTCTGGACTTGAACTGCTTTTTTTCTCTTCGGACTAAACCTCCTTTTTTTTTTTTGACTTGTTCTGTCTTTTCTTCTGGAATTGACTGTGCATCTTGATTTGACTTGAACTTTTTGTCTTCTTGCAGGACTCGTCCCTTCGAGTGCTTTCCCGGTTGGATCGTCGAGGAGGTCTACCACGGGAGCAAAGCGACTGGCGAGGTTGCACCTAGGTAGGCTGAGCGAGGCGGACTGGATGTTCCTTGGACGACCATGGGGCGCTGGAGGCGGAGAGAGCTTTCCTGGTGGCGACGCCGGCTCGGAGGACATCGAGATGGACGTTCTGGAGTTCGATAGGAGGAAGGCGAGCTACTAGCGTTGACAAGGAGCAGCCTGCTTTGATCGTCTTCTGCTTGCCGATCTTGACCTCGGTGACTGCTTCAACGGTCTTTTTGACTTCGTGGAGGTCACGGAGGATGCGGTCCTTGGCTCGAGGCCCCCCTTTTTTTTTTTTTTAATTGACTTGATTTGCTTGTGCCCGTATGTGTGACTGATTTGTACTTTTCTCCCTTTCTTTCTTCAGGGTCCGCCATTATGAGAGCTTTCCGTCGTCTGGATGGATCGTCGATGCGATCTCCCATGGGAGTACGCATCTTCGTTTCCCTTTTGTGCAAGTCTTCTGCCGCCGTTACGAGAGCTTTCCGACTTCTGGATGGATCGTCGATGCGGTCTCCCATGGGAGTACGCATCTTCGTTTCCCTTTTGCGCAAGTCTTCTGCCGCCGTTATGAGAGCTTTCCGACTTCTGGATGGATCGTCGATGCGGTCTCCCACGGGAGTACGCATCTTCGTTCCCCTTTTGCGCGAGTCTTCTACTGCTGTACTTCGAAGCAGAAAGCGTGTGTCAAAGTTGGACGAGCTTATTCTCACCGATGAGGGATCTTCACGGCAGATCGTTCGACCGAGTCCAGAGTTGCCATTCAGGAGTCAGTTCCCACGGATGTTTTGGCCGTAGCTTCTTTGTCAGTTCCTGTGGCGTCTTTGACAGCCATCACGACGATGGTCCAGGAGGCGGTTCCCGTGCTTGGGTCTTCAGGACAGGATCGCGCCTTGTCTCTGCGCTTAAATGCTTGCCAGCGAAAGTGTAGATCATAGAGCCTTCTTTCTAATCTTCTTTTGGAGAGTTGTGCTGGAAGTTTATCCATGCGACGCTCGCACCCTTCCAGGAGGAGGGTATTGACGCTTTGAGTAACTGGTGGGTTTCCTGGTGGATGGCTCCTTGTTTGAGGAGCATATGTGCACCATTTTGGCGGATAACTAGGCTCATTGCTTGCAACAGGCTTCACTAGAGGAGGACGTTTCCTTGGCGTTGGCAAAGGCCGAGGAAGAGGAACGTCGACTGGAGGGGCTTCACACGTTTGCTACTGCAGACTTAGTTCGGGTGCAGAAGAAGGTGGAAATTACTTGTGCATCGCTTCAGAAGCTGGATTCCCTCCTTGCAAGGCAGCGTGCAAAGCTGGCGACGCGTTGAACTGGTAGATCGATCGAGAAGGCTTCTGTAGCGAACCTTGCGAAGCAGCGTGCAGAGCTGGCGACGCGTCGGAAGCTGACGGCTTCTCTACCCATGGAGTTGCAGCGCGTGTAAGCTGCGGGAGGCGAGCCGCTTCGGCACCTTTAGGACTTCAACTTGCTACTCATGCGTTGCTTCAGAAGCTGGAGTCCCGTTTGGAGAAAACTCGAGCAACCGAGAAGACTTTTGCAACGGAGCTTGCAAAGCAGCGGGAGGAGCTTACGAATCGCTGAGAGCTGGTGGTTTCTTGCCTTTCGGAGTTGCACTGTGTGGGTGCCCCGAGAGATGAGATGTGGCAGCGCCGAGAGCTGGTGGCTTGACGGAGGCTGACGGCTTCTCGATCCCCGGAGTTGGACTTGCGTCTTTTCTGGGCTCATTTTCTGGAATGGTGGTTTGGTTTTTTTTTGTTTGGACTGAACCTTCACAGGATGCCTACGTACTCTACTGAGAGGGATCAAGTCACACGTAGTTCCTTTATTCTTTTTTTTTTTTTGGCAAGGGGGGTAACCTTGCGCTAGGCAAAGTACCTTTTGAGGGACTTGCCGCTGGTAGGCAGAGTCGCCGCTGGTTCGCAGTTGTCATCCGCCTTCTTTGCTTCAATGTAGTTAGAAGTGAAGATCCTCTTGACTGGAGTTTTGATAATTGCTGGAGTTTGACTGAAGCCGATGTCTCGGTGATTTGGAAGAATTTGTTCACCAATTTTGCGGAGGCGTGCTTGAGTCTTTGTCAGGCGATGTGGTATTGCAGCTGAGGGTAGTGAACCCATATGCACCGTGCTTTCTTTGTTGCGGCTGGATTTGAGCATCAACTCGGTGGAGTTTTACCCCCGAGTGTTTTCTGTCTTGATTGCGAGTCGCTCGGAGCTGGTGTACTCAGAAGACTGGGTTGAGCTCGAGGCGTGCAACAGACCATGTAACGGTAGTGTCATCTCTTGTAAAGTGATGAAGTTGGCCTCGGAGAATGGTGACGCTGGTTCTTTTGCCGGAGTGGAAGGCGATCGTCCTAGCCTGCGAAGCCATTGAGATTCGAGTCGCAGGACTGAAGCAGCTTGAGCAAGCAATGAAACATGTGGCATTGAGCTTGATTTGGAGTTGAGGTGAATTTTCTATCTCGATGCTGATGCTTCTTTGTCTTTGTGCACCGTCTGGCCGGAGGATGCCACTGGTTTTGCAAGTGGAGTGGTTTTGTCCCTCGCAGCTGCTTTGACTTTCTGGGCTCGTGGAGCTTTTGCTGGAGAAACTTCTGCAACGGGGTCTTCGGCCTGGTAGCACTTGGCGTCGGCAATGTGTGCTTTGGCCTCGTTGCACGGCTTGCTGTTGGCGGCAATGCTTCTCTCCATACTTTCGATATTGGAGCCGCCTTCTTTATCGTCTTCCTGGAGCACTTGATGAACTTCCATCATGCAGAAGGAAACCTTGAAGTTTTGATCAGCTTCGAGGAAGCGATTGGGAAAGACCTCCTGGAGTGTCACCAGCTCTGGGTATGTTTGCTGGAGAAGATTTTCCGGACTTGCTGGAGGTACTTTGGACGTCTTTCTTTCTGGAGCTTCATTCTTTTCCTTGAAGGTCTTTCTTCTGGGGAGTTTTCTTGTCGTCCGATCTTGCTCGTGGTTGGCCAGACATGCTATCCTATAGCTTGACTGTCGTGGCCTTCTCCTTCGAGGTACTATAATCCATGCTTTTTCATCAGTAAGATCTTCCTCGCCAGGGTGAAAAATTGGTGCTGTAACCAAAAGCTTTTCTTCGATCGGAAGGACTTGTTCTTTTGGAGGCTCTACCAACTCATCTTCTGATCCCCAGCCGATTGGCTTGATTTCTTTCATTGGGATCGAAGGAGGTTTGGAGTAGAAGACGTAAAAGTCAAACTTACCTGATGGCTGGCCTAGTAGGCTGACTTCAGGGTCTCTTTGCTTGTTTCTTGCTTTGAGCATATGCTGGGGCATAGCTTCGTTTAGAAGAGGGAGCATTTGCACGAGAGGCGGTTGCCCCCAAGGCAGTGAGGATTTGGCCCTAGGCACTGCAGGAGCATACCGTCGTCATCTTCTTGGAGCTGGTTTCGCCATCGATCTTTGACAGACGATGTGCAGCCTTGCTGAAGTGTGTTGTGGAGCAGTCAGTGCTAGTGGGCATGAATCGAAGGTGATTGACGTCATATTTGACTCAACGATATCACCAGAGTCGATCTCGATCATCCCTTGCTTGGCGAGTGCCATGATCTTATCTTTGAAGACAAAGCACTTCTCGATGGGATGGCTGACCATCCGGTGGTACTTGCAGAAGAGCGGATCGTTGACTCGATGTGCTTGTTCCGGCCTTTTTGGTGGCGGAAGTTCGATCATCTTTTTTTGCATCAACTGATTGAACATGGAGAAATCTTCCGAGTCTGGGAAGGGATACTCCTTAGCTTCAAGCTCCTCGAGAGTCATCCTTGGTGGTCGTTGAGCCTGAGGAGGTGGTATAGCGGCCCCTTTGCCTTTGTCCGACTTGTCACCAATCTTGAGTGGTTTGGAAGTCGAAGCGAGGTCGGTGACGTTGACTTGCTTTGATGTTGCCGGTTCGTCCTCCTTTTCCACCTTCAGGAAGTCTTTGGCCTTTGAGTCCCCGCGATTTGCTAAGCTGAGCTCCATGTCGTGAGCTCGAGTTGCCAATTCTTCGAAGGACTGAGGCTTGATCCCTTTGAGGATGTAGAGCAAGCCCCAGTGCATGCCTTGAGTGCACAATTCGATGGCCGAGTCTTCAGACAAGCGATATTGCGAGTTTAGCGCAAGGTTTCTCCAACGATCGATGTAGTCGATCACCGGCTCATCCTTCCTTTGCTTGGTAGTAGTAAGCTCGGTCATGCTGACGATGCGCCGAGTGCTGTAGAAGCGGTTGAGGAACTCCCTCTCCATTTAATCCCAGTTGTCAATGGATCCTGGAGGAATATCAACATACCAGTCGAAAGCATTACCTTTGAGGGTGCGAACGAACTGCTTCACCATCTCGTCGCCGTATGTGCCGGCGTTGTTGCAAGTTTCGACAAAGTGAGCAATGTGTTGCCTTGGATTGCCCTTCCCGTCAAAGTGCTGGAATTTTGGTGGTTGGAACCCGGTAGGGAAGCGCAGCTGTTGGATCCTTATAGTGTAAGGCTTTGAGTATGCCGCTGTGATTGGAGGTAGACTGCTGCCAGGGGCGTAGCCAGGAATTTATTTTGGGCTGGGCTGAAGTAGAGCCGACCCAACCCGAGAACCAAACTTATATATATTAGTCCACATAAATATATGTCACGGGTTTGAACTTTTGGGCTGCATCACACATTCACATTAGAACCTGCATAAACGTTATGTGTTTGCTAATGTTGAACCAACTACAAAGAGAACCCGACCCGACCCGACCCGCAAATAAACGGGTAGACCCGATAAGACCCGTTTACCACCCGGGTCTATACAGTTGACCCGATCCGACCCAATTCGACTCGACCAGACCTGACTCGAAAAACCCGTTGGTATTATATATTATAGTATCAGATTGCGGATAGACCCGACCTGACCCGACACGGCCCGTTCAATACTAAACGGGTCTTCCCGGGTCTACCGTGTCCAGACCCTAAACCCGGACCCGACCCGTTTATTAAACGGTTCTATCGTGTCGACCCGTTTATGACTCGAACCCATTTAGCCCTGACCCAGAACCGCTAACTTCGTGTCGGGTCTGCCGTGTCGGGTTCGAAATTGCCAGCCCTAAATATCGGCACGATTTAGGGCTAAGATTAAGAAAAAAAATAGAAATTCTTGGGTTGTTTTGGATTTTGATTCAAAAAGAAGAATAAGAAGAGGCTATTTTGAGTTTTGATCCATGCAAGTTGGAACGGAAATTCTGATTCCGTCCGAAACCGATTCAAAATATTCTGATTCTGGCACCGTATAATTAAATCCGAATTCCGAAAATTCCGAAAAAAAATTGGATCGAAATCGGAAGGGTTAGGTATTCCAAAAATTCCGAATTTCGATCCAAAAAGTTCGAAAGCATCGGATGATTCCGATCCAAAAAAAATAGAAAAATTTTGATGTTCTTTTGCCATTCGAATCATCCGAGGAGGAGGAGGAGGAGGAGGAGGAGAAGAAGAAGAAGAAGAAGAAGGGAAAAGTGAAAACTCACCTGACCTGCTGGTGCTGGTTGAAGACTTGAAGCCACCTTAGCCACGGTCCCCGGCGACTCGGTGACTCTCCCCACGCCGTGCCGCGTGCGCCGCGCGGTGCAGGTCCGGTCCGTCCGGAGTCCCAAGACTCCCAACTCCGGGAGAAACGGGGAGATGAGCAGCGCCGCTCCCCAAAGAACAGAACTGCACCTTTAGAGGAGATCGGGTATTCGGATGGGTTTTAACTTAAGGCAGGCTGGGCTAGTGGGCTGGGCTAGTGGGCCGGGCTACTATGAGGCAGGGCTGGGCTGGGCCTAAAAACCAAAATTTTTTGCTAAATCTCGACCGGGCTGTAGCCCGACCGAGCCCACTCTTAGATCCGCCCCTGACTGCTGCCGTGGGAGCGCACCATGTCGGCCACCAATGCTTGTATTTGCTGGACAGTCATTGTTGCTGCCGTCGGAGGTTGTGTGGCCACCGAGACTGGCACTGGAGAGACGACTTCCGCTGGCACGGGAGCCGAGGAGAGTACGGGAGTAGTCGCTAGCATTGCCGGAATAACTTCTGCAGGAGCGGGAGTTGGAGACGGAGCCGGCGCAGCTTCTGGAGAAGCAGGAGGTTGGCTGAATGCCGTAGCATCCCTTGCACTTAGCCTTTGAAGCAAGGTGTTGATGTGACGATCCTTCTCCTCCATTAGTCGGGTGATTTGCGCCATGTGCTCACCCATTTGCATGACTTGGAGCTGGAGAGCGGACGGAGGATGATGTTGTAGGACGTCTCGATGTTGCATGCCTGCACCCTCGCCATCATCGTCGGAGACGTAGTTGCGCCGACTTACTTCTGCTTGATGACAGACGTTTGCCCCCTGCAAAGGAGGTGCAAGGTCCACTGGAGAACCCGAATAGACTCCGGGTTGGGGCTGGTCCTCCCCAAATTTCTGGACAGATGTTCCAGGATTGAGGCCCATTTCTTCATGCACCAAGGCCTCATTGGCGCTTTGGCGGGCATCTTCGGCAGCAGTTTCTGGCGTGAAGAAGTCTGCAAGAGTTTGAGTACGCCGAGTGTAGACGTGTATTACTGGGGGAACGTCATCCACCGAGTTTTCTGGATCGTCGTGTTGAAGCAGTGGAGACTCGGCGATAGGTGAGAGGCTTGTTGGAGCAAACATATCGTTGTTCGTTCCGGCCATGGCGAACTTGAAGCAACTCTTTCAAACGTATGGATAAAAGGAGAGAAGGTCCCACCGGGCGTGCCAGAAATCTGTGAGCGCGGAAAAAGATACGGGTCGTCTTTATTGTGAATCACACGAGATTACAGAGTGGCCGGGACCCGGGGGCTCGAGTGTAGCGAGTCCGGGTGCGGTGAATGTTTGATCAGGAGATTGTGGGAGAGATCCTCTGGAGGGTCCCTTTGATCCGCGTCTCCACGTGGTATTCGTGCGAGAGCTTTGAATGGGTTGCCCAGGACAGAGGTCTTTACAGGGTGAGGGTTTTTGAGAGGCTAAGG
The DNA here is from genome assembly GCA_947650365.1 of Chamaelirium japonicum. Classification (NCBI taxonomy): domain Eukaryota; kingdom Viridiplantae; phylum Streptophyta; class Magnoliopsida; order Liliales; family Melanthiaceae; genus Chamaelirium; species Chamaelirium japonicum. The sequence goes on along the minus strand of CANTAL010000073.1, from coordinate 321,068 downwards.
AATATCGGCCGTTAATTTTGTCCCGTCCGTGCTTCGCTCTTTCTCGGCTAGGGAGGCTTTGGGCTTCGTTCCTCGGTCTTCGTGTCTTTCTCGATCCTTGCTCGACCTTGGCGTCCTTGATCGTCGGTTCGCGGCGTCGATCGTGCTTTTGGCGTCGGCTTTCGCTTTAGCTTTTGGCTTTGGCGTGGCTCTGGCGTTTGCTTTGCTTTGGCGCTTGCGCTTGAACGTAGGCGGGTAGAGGCTTGCGATGCTTTAGTTCTTCCAGACTTTGCGTCGTATCGGCTAGAACGTGCGGTGCTTTGCTCGTGACCGTCGTAGTTGCTTGGCTTTGGCACGTGCGTTGCTTTGGCGCGGGCTTTACCGGTGCGTTTGCTTTGGCTTCTTGCGTTGGCTCTGGCTTTAGCTTTGACTCGATCTTCTTCTCGAACGACGATGGCTACTTCTTCAGGGCTTCATTATTCTTCCGGCTTCCTCGACGGTTGTGACGTCGGCTGGCTTCTTCTCTGGGCGTATTTGGCTTGATCGGAGTTGAAGGCTTCTTGTGGAGATGGTGGGTGTAACACCAATCTCTATGCGACGGTTGTAGCATCGACTTTTGTTGATGAAGATGGCGGGGGTAGCACCGATCTCCACACGACGGTTGTAGCGTCGGCATTTGTTGATGAAGATGGCGGGGGTAGCACCGATCTCCGCACGACGATTGTAGTGTCGGCTTTTGTTGATAAAGATGGCGGGGGTAGCACCGATTTTCGCACGACGGTTGTAGCGTCGGCTTTGTTGGTGAAGACGGCAGGGGTAGCACCGATCTCTGCACGACGGTTGTAGCGTCGGCTTTTGTTGATGAAGATGGCGGGGGTAGCCCCGATCTTCGCACGACGGTTGTAGCGTCGGCTTTGTTGGTGAAGACGGCGGGGGTAGCACCGATCTCCGCACGACGGTTGTAGCGTCGACTTTTGTTGACGAAGACGGCAGGGGTAGCACCAACTTCAGGCCTTCTTCTCCAAGCTTTCTTCTTCGTGCGAGGAGTCGACGCCTTTGTTGAAGACGACGGGTGTTGTCGGCTTCGATCTTCTTCTTCAGCCTTTGCTTCTGGTGTCTTCGGAGCTGATGAAGATCGTTGGAGAAGGCGGGATGACGACGACTCCGGGTCTTCTTCTCCAAGCTTTCTTCTTTGTACGAGGAGTCGAAGCTTTGATCTTCGAGTGCAAGGTCTTCACGTTGATGAGGACTTGAAGGGCCAAGGATTCCCGTAGGACATACTTGCCGTGCCTCGTGAAGCCTTCGGTCTTCAAGCGTTGGAGCTTCTCTTGCAGAGCCCTTTCGTCTTCAGCTTTTTCGACCTTTGATGCCTTCCCCCACCCCCTCTATTTATAGGCAAAGGGGGGAGGTTGGGAGAGATATGGCTGAAATCTTTTTGTTTTATCCAATATCTCCCCTCATAACCATCAAGATATTGTTCCCTCCCTTATTTGGGGAAACAAACTCGATCCCCTCCTTTTTAGTTGGGGTGGTTACGGGCTAGATGTGACTTGATCTTTGAAGATATGTCGTCATCTTTGCAACTTCCGGATCGCATGGCGACACGACGTCATCTTGTCCGTCGGATCGACGGATCGTCGCGGATCTACGGTTGTGTAGACGTCCACGCCACCTCCCCCCGCATCGAGGCGGTTTTGATTTTTTTTTTCTTTCTCTTTTTCCCTTTCTTTTAGGGCCGGCCCCACCTCTCCATGAGGAGGGGGGCACGATTTTCAAGAGGGGGGGCCGGTGGGCCCCCTTCTTTGTGTTTGAGTTACGGGTCCGGTGGGACCCGTTTGCTTTGAGTTGGGTCTCGGCGCGCGAATTGAGTTTGCACGCGGGTCGAGTTCGCATGCGGGCCATTTGTGTGCGGGCCCAATTTTGCATGCGGGCCGTTGTGTATGGGCCAAGTTGTGCATGCGGGCCGTTGTGTGTGGGCCGAGTATGTGGGCCGTTGTGTGTGGGCCGAGTTGCGCATGTGGGCCGTTGTGCGCTGGCCTAAGTTTCGTGTGCGGGCCATTGTGTGTGGGCCAGGTTTCGCATGCGGGCCGTTGTGTGTGGGCCAAGTTTCGCATGCGGGCCGTTGTGTGAGGGCCAGGTTTCGCATGTGGGTCGGGTCCAACCCGTGGGCTAATTTCGATGCCCACAGTAGTGAAATCCCCTTATCATCTCTAACCACCATTCCATACGCAGTCATGTTACAACCCACAGCCGCGTCAACATTCACTTTTAGGAAACCCATAGGTGGTCTCCGTCATTTTTTTTCCCCAACAAATATTGACCTGCCATTTCATTATGTCCGCCATTATGCATTGAAACCTTCATACAGTTAGCTTGGACTATAACTCTACCAGAACATGTAGGGGTTTGATTAAAAACTAGATTGTTGCAAGCCTTCCACAGGAACCACATCACACAGGCAGCTTGTTCAAAAGGACCACATGCGAGTCCGACTCTCTCCACTTAGTGGTCGTTCGTTAGTAGGGAGCCGCCGGTTGCATTGACACCTCCTTACCAAAATAATAATTAATTGCTTGACCAATTAATCACCTGAGTTTGCTATGAAGCAACCGTTAATCTTTGAGCAACACGGTAAACAAAAAAAAAAATCCCGACACGGCAGACCCGACACGAAGTTAGTGAGTCTGGGCCAGGGCTAAATGGGTTCGGGTCGTAAACGGGTTGACACAATAGACCCGTTTAATAAACAGGTCGGGTCCGGGTTTAGGGTCTGGACACGGTAGACCCGGGAAGACCTGTTTAGTATTCAACGGGTCAGGTCGGGTCGGTCTACCCATGGGCAGATCTAATAGTTGGCTCGGCCGGGCTATAGCCCGGCCGAGTTTTGAGAAAAACTAACCCATATTATTATATTATTAAGTATATGTCTCAGCCCGCCTTAACCCTGCGGGACCCTTGACCCCTCGCGACATGTATGTGAATCGCTATCGCCTCCGAGTCCTCACGAAACATAAATCGCCGTAAAAAACACTTAACCCCCTATAGTTTACTTTGTACCAAAACGCCCCCTAAAGTTTGAAATGTTAGCACAATACTCCTTTTGTCAACTACTTAATTTCTCTCATTTTGTAATTTTTATTTGACTTCAATGGGGCAAAATGTAGTTTTTTAACTATAGGGGGGTTAAATGTTTTTGAGCTAAAATTCATGGAAACAAAGTGTAATTAACATTTTTTATATTAATATAATTTCTAGTACCGTCGATATTTGCTTAAAAAATTTTGCTTAGTATTTCTTTATAAAGTAAAATTTTCATTGTAAAAAAGAAAAACTAGTTTAGTTTTAGCCCAGCCCAAAAAAAATTTCTGGTTACGCCCCTGGGTCTACCCGCAATCTGATACTATAATATATAATACCAACGGGTCTTTCGGGTCAGGTCGGGTCAAGTCGGATTGGGTCAACTGAATAGACCCGGGTGGTAAACGGGTCTTACCGGGTCTTATCGGGTCTACCCGTTTATCAGCGGGTCGGGTACATGTTTAGGATCTAGACACGATTAGTTAAAACGGGTCGGGTCCGGGTCTAGGGGTTTTGGACACGACACGAAACTAGACAAGACACGAACCCGACACGACCCGACCTATTGCCACCCCTATTATTGATGCATCTGAATCATTCCTTAATGTGCACGGAGAAAGAGCGCAGTTTGATGGTGTGTAAAAAAAAGGTATGGGTGACATGCATGAGTCGTGATTGGGTGTAAAGTTTTGATCGGACGACTTAGTGGCCGTTCGCTAGTAGGGAGCCGCCGGTTGCATTGACTGTTGGAATTGGGTTCCGCTAATCAGAGTCGCAGCGGAAGCAAAATAAAGATTTGAAGATCATACGGTGTATGTTTCATTATAATTCGTGACATAAAACAATATACATGCAAATCTATGATCTTAGCATATGTGCGGACACCCTAGAGGCATACTACGATCTACGGAAGACATGAATACATCTACTTAGGTGTTTAGATTCATCATACCTTATGGATCTATGATCCGGAGATGACGGAACGATGAAGAACCGTACTTTGATTGCAAGGGAAACTATCGGATAGCATCTTGTCCTTTGCGAATTGAAGAATCCTCGAAATCCCGTCTCTGAGTGCAGGGATTTCGAGCCGACGGAGGAATCCGTTGCAAAGACGATGACGAGCCTCGAGATTTTCTCCTCCTCTTTCTCCTTTCTTCCTTCTCCTTCCTTCCTCTTCCTTCTCCCTTCTTCTTCCTCTCTTTTCCTTGGCCGAAACCACAAAGGAGGAGGACTAGGGGTCAGATTTTTGGAGGGGAGGGAGTAGAAGCATTAAGGCCGGCCCTCCCCTCCCTATTTCCTTTATAGGGCCGGTCTCCCATGGCTCCAAGGAGCCTAGGGCCGGCCCCTAGGTGGATAGGGATGAGGGGGGGTCGGATTTAGGTCTTCCGGGTGTCTATCGTGAAGTCCAGACGAAAACGCCATTCACGAAAAGCGGAAAACTGAAAGTGAGACTGAGTGAGGTGCGCTACTCGGAATCGAGTTTCGTCAGCGCCTGTGAGCTCCTGGAATTATTTTGCTCAATCTAAGATCCATATTCAATATGCTCTGAGCCATATTTCAGTATTTACCAAAATACCCCTATGGCCCGTAACACATGTGAATTAGGTTCTTTGGCTCCGGGCTTGCGCTCCATCGCGCTACTTCGCATCCAACGTATCCAACTAGGTCGGGGAACAATTCCTATACGCAACGACAGGGTGTAACCTTCAGGGTTCGGGATCTCTAGCTCCAACCGGATCCCTGATTAACTGTTCCGGTGACACACCTAAAGTTCCGTTAATCAGCCCTAATCCGATTAACCCGCGTAGCCACCCAGAGTGCGACGGGAGTTGAACTCTAGTGATCCTAAACTTATGTTACTCCCTCGTAACCCTGTTCTCTACTATACTCCGATAATCCTCAGTCCCTCCTATTACTGGTGCCATGATACGACTCGGGCGGTGGGGAGCACCGTCAGATCCCGATCGATCATCTGACTAGGGTTTGATGACTTATCATCTATAACACCACACACCTTCCGGTTCTATGCCTAGCATCCGGAACATCGTCAGTCATACTGACAACCACCAAGCTTGGATTAACTGTGTGGACAGATTGACTCATCAAAACGCACCCATCCAACACTGGACGTCGGATAACCTGTAGAGATTACATGTCACTCAAGCGCCAGCCGGGTAACCCAACGTACCGTGGTATTGGACTATGGAAGGTTCGCACACGTTGGTACATCAAAGCACCACACAACTGGTTGGCCCAGTGAACATGGTCTCTCAGGGTTAAGGACAGATTATCTATAGTAGTAAGACGGTTTCTGCACCAGTGTCTGAATCACTGAACTGTGCACCGTCTTGGTTCCTGTTTAACACGATCATTGTGCTTGGTCAGGTGAATGAGAATTCCACGTTCCCATGGTGGAGACTTCACCATATCCTCTACCTGGCAACAGCTTGTTCTCGGTGAAGCGACCGGCATTACCTAAGCTGTGAACTAGTTCTAGGTCTACACAGAACTGGTCCACTGGGTCTCCCAAGCATGGATCCACCATGCGCCTCAGTGGCCTACTGTGTTCCCTAGGGTCCTTTTATTATATGAGTATTATCATATACCAGAGTAGTATTCTAATTAAAGCAATAACCAAAGTCATCTTTATTAATGTTAATACAGAAAATCCATGCTAAGGACACACGAGCTACAACATTGACACCTCCTTACCAAAATAATAATAACAATAATAATTAATTGCTTGACCAATTAATCACCTGAGTTTGCTATGAAGCAGCCGTTAATCTTTGAGCAACATGGAAAAAAAAAAACTCCAGTTAGAGGACGCTTCATATCCTTTATTGATTAGGGCTGGCAATTTCGGACTCGACACGGCAGACTCCACACGAAGTTAGTGAGTCTGGGTCAGGGCTAAAAGGGTTCGGGTCATAAACGGGTTGACACAATAGACCCGTTTAATAAACAGGTCGGGTCCGGGTTTAGGGTTTGGACACGGTAGACCCGGGAAGACCCGTTTAGTATTCAACGGGTCGGGTCAGGTTGGTCTACCCGCAATCCGATACTATAATATATAATACCAACAGATCTTTCGGGTCGGATCAAGTCGGATTGGGTCGGATCGGGTCAACTGAATAGACCCGGGTGGTAAACGGGTCTTACCGGGTCTTATCGGGTCTACCCGTTTAATAGCGGGTCGGGTACATGTTTAGGATCTAGACACGATTAGTTAAAACGGGTCGGGTCCGGGTCTAGGGGTTTTGGACAAGACACGAAACTAGACAAGACACGAACCGACACGACCCGACCTATTGCCACCCCTATTAATGATGCATCTGAATCGTTCCTTAATGTGCATGGAGAAAGAGCGCAGTCTGATGGTGTGTAAAAAAAAGGTATGGGTGACATGCATGAGTCATGATTTGGTGTAAAGTTTTGATCGGACGACTTTTTTTTTTTTTTTTTTTTCTGTGAACGGTTCAGATGCAACTGGAGCAGCAGTTGTCTAGAGCAAAAAAATGTCCGAAGGCACTCTCCCTTCTTTTGGGACTCCGCATGCCAGTACTCAGTAGTGCCCAGGTGTGTACGATACGGAAGCAACGGCCACAATTAGCAATGGAGCTTTTGGTCTCTCAAAATTCATATGACAAAAAACTGCATTAGAAATGTCAAAATAGACACTATACAACAGAACTTGCCTGTTCTGGTGGCCAAAAATGTCAAAATAGACACTATAGTTTTTTTCGGTGGCCTGATCACCGCATATAAATCAATAGAAAAAAAAAACATTAATTTTTCAGTAAGAATCGTAGCATTTGTTGTTCCCTTTTGAAGCGGCCACGTCAGCTACCGAAATTGCCTCATTCCGTTGCAAGGGTGTGGACACCATATTAGTGGTGCTTGAAATTTTTTCTGCCTCTGGCACGACCCGTGCGCATAACTAATGGCTCGTTAGTATATACCTGAAACAAGAATCGACCACAGATCTCACCCGATGAGATGAGCTCGGACGACCAACTCAGCTACATACATTTCACATCCGATAGAGATATAAGGCAAAAAATCTTTTATTTTGGTGATACAACATACATCATTTGCTACGACCATATTTTCCGGCATGGGCGAGTTGGAAAATGCCCCCTTACGTCTATCATGCTCCTCACGAATCGCTATGGCTAGACTAACACTCCTACACGTATTAGGAATAGTGATTTGCTCGCCTACCAGCTAAATGGTAGAAGTTAGGATATGTTAGGACTCATAAACCATAGCTCCAATTAGGTTAGGATTCTTATCATCACATGAGTACATTCGCCTCTAGCTACTTATATACACTCACAATTGAAAGGTAAATCACACCTAGCCCTGGATGCAGGCAGCCCGATGGGTGAACCACATCTAGCTGCACGTTTTCAACGTGCACATCCAGCTGCAATCTTTCCATCAATGATGCCTTCATTAGAAGGCTGTGCGATGTGTTGTATTGGGGCTGTCTGCAACGAGCGGCTGTGATCGTGCCGTGTGAGGTTGGTGGAGCCGTGCGTCTGACCCACTGAATGTTTTCTCGGCTCACAGCGATACTACTACCAACGGCAAACCCACCGAGTGCTGTCTCATCCGAGAGGAAATGGCGTCCCTTTGCCACTTCCCTTCCGCACCCACCCATCACTCCCTCTCGAAGCTCTTCTCCCCGCTCACCCGCAAGGATGCCGCTTTCCTCAAATCCCCTCACCTCAGGCTGCCGATCCCTAATCCGTACCCTAACCCTAACCCTAACCCCACCAGACACAATCTGCAGTTCCGGCGGTCGTCCTCCTCTTCCTCAACCGCCTCCACCTCGATCTCTTTCCCTTCCGATGAATCGGAATCCCCGTCTCTCGGAGACATCAGCCGGCCCGATTTCCCCATTCTCCATCAGGTATGCACTGAAACGGCTAAAATCCCCCCCTTTTCCCCTTCAAATCATGATCACGTTCATGCGAGTCATCGAATCTTTGATAAGCCATTGATCTGTTGTATCTCCCCGTCACAAATTTCCTGGAGATCTGTTTTAGATCAATTCATGATTATGGGAACCATTGATGGGTGATTTTTTTTTTGTCGAATGATGTAGATGGTGAATGGTTTCAACCTGGTTTACTTTGACAATGCCGCGACGTCTCAGAAACCCACTGCTGTGCTGAAGGCATTGCACGAGTACTATGAATCCTACAATTCAAATGTTCATCGTGGCATCCACTCTTTGAGGTGACGTAGAATTGCTCCATCTCCTTTATTTTTCTGACCTTGATTACCGCTTGTTGTCATCTGATCCAAGTACATGAGAATTGTGTTTCAACATAGGCAATTGTGTTTTTACAACAACTCAGGCCACAGCGTGTCCGTAGATGATCATGGTTATCACTTACTTTTGAGGAAGTCGTCGCAAGAACCAACTCTCCTCATGTATGCAAATTTTCATCCTATAAGACCAAACCTAGTCCGTGGATAGGCCTAGTGTTTAGTCAAATTCATCTTTGAAGAAAGATACCAAATAAAGGGAGGGAATTCTTTAGTTTAAAGTTTAAACAAACCTATATATTGCCCCATTTTTCAGCAAGAATGCACTGTTAATTGTATATGTAAGTGGAGATTTTGAATTTTGGTGAGCTTTGGAGGATAAGGGTACACAGTAATTATTTAAAACTAAATATAGTTCATGCGATGCAAACTTGATGAAAATTGAAATGAAACGGTGACTTGAAAAATTGATGTTTAGTGGCACTTTAGCATCTTCAATTTCGTGGATTTAGCACACAAACAATGAAAAGATTCATCAAAGACTTATCTAACACAATTAGAGTAAGGTGAATGGTGCTTAGTGTCGTCTATTGGATTTGAGCACTTGGTCTTTTCTTCAGGTGTTGCCTATTGGATTTATACAATTGGCTTTCTTCTTAAGGTTGCCTACTGGATTTCGACATTTGTAGGTCTCCCAAGTGTCACAAGACACAACTCTTCTCATGAATGCATTTTTACATTCTATAAGACCATTCCTAGTCGGTGCATAGGCCTAGTGTTTAGTCGAAACAATCTTTGAAGAAAGATACCGAATAAAGGGCAAGAAGTCTATAACTTAAACAAACCCATATATGGCTCCATTTTCAGCAAGAATATACTGTTAATTGTATATGTAAGTGAAGATTTTGAATTTTGGTAAGCTCTGGAGGATAAAGGTAAAAACTAAATATAGTTCATGCGATGCAAACTTGAATTGAAATGGTGCTTTGAAAAATTGATGCTTAGTGACACTTCAACATCTTCAATATCCTCGATTTAGCACACAAAACAATGAAAAGATCATCAAAGACTTATCTAACACAATTAGAGTAAGGGAAGGTGGTGTGTAGTGGTCAGTACCTTTTAGACTTGAGGAAAATTCTATGTAAAAAATAACCTTTTAATTTTTGCGGTTCTGGTTGTTAGGTAATAAAAGTACACAAGATAAACATATAGATATGAGAAATCTAATATGTACCTGTTAGTTGTTGTAAATGCAAGAAAGCTCGAGATAGAAATGAATGCATAATGGAAGGTTGGAGCGCACCAATTGAAAGTGCAGTGGTGGAGACCTCAATATGAAGGTGCTCATGTGTGCAACAAGTTTATTGGAATCTTCATGATATTGGCTTTGATTTGTATTGATGAGGTAGGAAAGAGTGGAAGGCTTAAATAGAGGAAAGACTTAAGATAACATGGTTATGTTTTGAAGGGAAGTGAGGAAGGGATGCACCATGAATAATGACGTCTAAATCACTCCTTGCTGTGCAAAGCCTTGACATTCCTTTTTAGTGGATTGTGCGCTTTGGTGAGATATTCCTCCTAAGGTCTAGATTGTATTGAAAGTAATGGGATTGATGAAGTCAATGGTTTTGTAGTATTGACAGACTCTTCAATCGGAATATAGTTTTTTTTTGCGAGCTCCAAATGCCTTTTAAGGGCTAAGTAGGTTTTGTTAAATGTACGATTTAGAATACATTTGATTATCATTTTACAATAACACATTTTCTATATAGGTGTGTTCAGCTAGTGGTGCACATGTGACATGAAAGAAAACGGTTCTTAGTTCATGTTTTGGGAATGAAGTAGTGTTTTACCTATGGACCAATTTTGCTAGTCAAATTGGTCTTCTAATTTTTTTCATATCTGAAATTTTACACCGTGGGTGGCTAGGCACTAAACGTATATGGCTGCCATTATCGGCAGTGTCTAGGGAGATAGGTTCCTTTTGTGTTGTAGCTTGCATGAAAGTTTACGTTGTCGACGTACTTGAGAGTTATCTCATCTAGTTGCCATTGTTCAATTGCGTGCTTTGTATGTGATCCCTTATAGGTGACCATAGATACTCATTAATGCACCAATTATTTATATCGAAGAGGACATCCAATGTTCTTTGTTAATTGTGACACGTAGTGTTGGTTGATGAGATAAAAGAAGCGGTATGTTAAAATTGAATTATGGAGATTAGTTCTCTGGTATATGGCTAAACATAGTTTCCTCATGTAGTTTGCATGGAGTGTAACATTAGTGGGAATATTGAAGGAATGAGTGATATTGACAGTATTAAAGAATAAGAAGTCTTCAAATGAATTTATTTTGTTTCAATGGATCGATGCTGCAGAAGTATCGTTTCCATTAGGGTTAAAGCCTAAAGGACATACTAAGTGGAGAGGAAGCACATACAAAGTGGAGATTAGCTCGCCTCCGAATGTCAAGTGATCGACAAATGGCATCTACACTTCTACAAAAGCTTTAACCAATTTTGTTGCATCAATTGTATTTTTTGTGAAAACGAAGTTCCATGGTATTTAACCGAGCAAAGAAGAGATGGGACGTCGAGGAAGTTGTGCGCGAAAAATTAGGAGGAATAGTGTTGGCCCTATTGGTAATGAGTGGAGCCCGTAAACACAAGATGAGCAAACCAAGATCAGGATGTCGAGGTATATGCAATCTAAAATTAGAAAAAATTGACTCGAAAATGAGTGCTATCGATGAGGGTATGTATGTAGCAACACAGATGATAGGTGAGGTGATGTAAAACCAGTTGAGATGATTTGAACATATCTATGATCTATCATAAGCCCAAAGATGACATCGGTAAGGTGGATGTCTTGAACATATGTTATTTGCTTGGAAAAAGGGGATGGGGGTGGGATATGAAGGAAGCATTAATTTGAGTAAGTAAGAAATGATCTGAAGGCACCTATTTCCGAAAAACTTGGTAGAATGACCCATATGCTCAACAGAAAGTTAGAAATGGATGGGAGAAGGCTATTTCTTGTTCTTTAATTTTATTGGTGTGTCCCATTCCAATTGGATGACTTGATCAACTATATCAGTAGGCAAAAAATTGTTAGGTGAATACCTTCCCTTCAATCCGTATGCACTGCTTTTTGTTAAAATTTTACTTTTGTAACATTCAATGAAGACACTGTGTAACAAGGTTTCTGAACTTGCAATCTATCTGCTTTCTTTATCTGTCCAGGGTACATGCACTTCAGATTTTAAGAAGTTGAAAAAATAAGGATTCGTACTATCATTGTTTGCTTCATGACTTCAAGCTTAGTTCAACATCCTTATTGTTTGCTCTTGTTGTAGTGCTAAGGCCACAGATGCATATGAGCTGGCAAGAACAAAAGTTGCAACTTTCATTAATGCTCTGGAACCTAGGGAGATTGTATTTACACGGAATGCTACTGAAGCTATCAATTTAGTAGCCTATTCATGGGGTCTCTCAAACTTAAGTTCTGGTGATGAGGTAAGCTCTGCACACATTGGTTTTGTTTTGATACTTCACTTGATGAACATACTAAGGTTTTGGAATCGACATAGATAGGGCGTAATGTGTATCCTTGTTCCATGGAGATATTTGGTTCAATACTAACTTCTTTGAAAATTTTATGGGATCAGTGTTTTTTTTTCTTCATTTCTTCATTTATCTGCAGCGTTTACTTGTCTATTGTAGTTTTACTTGCTTTCTCTGATAATTTTACCCCTGAAGTCATAAAACTTTGCCTTATGTGATTTTTACCTTGTGATATTTTGTAACAGATTTTTGTTCCTCGCTTCACAAATAGACATTTCGTCTAAAATTTGTTTCTTCTTGTTATTCTCTACATTGTCCTTTTGTCCTTTCATCCTCACTCTCTGTGAGTTTTCTCTCAACTTTTTTTCTTGCGTACTTTTCTTTAGGTACTACTTACAGTTGCTGAACATCACAGTGCTATAGTTCCATGGCAACTTGTTGCTCAAAAAACTGGTGCAACTCTGAAATACATTGGTTTGACAGAAGACGAAGCTCCAGATACTATGCGGTTTAAAGAACTTTTCTCAAAAAAGACAAAGCTTGTGGTTATCCATCACGTCTCAAATACTCTTGGTATGTTGTCCTTTGGTCATTCATGGATTAGTAACAATATTCTTAAGACTGTATACGTTCATTTTATTTATCTAAAAGGTTTGTGCAGATGCATGCAATAACTTAATAAGAATGATAAACTTAGTGCTGGGCCTTGGCGTGTTGTTAGTGTTGATGAAGGATTTAGCCATTACTGGGATCAAGGTGAAGGGTCTATAAACTGACCTCATTTAGGGTCTGTTTGGTTGGAGGGAGTTGGAACCTGCGTGTTCCAACTCACGTGTGTTCCGCTAAAGCGGTTGTTTGGTTCCGTGCAGAGGCTCCCGACCAGATGAGTTTCAACTCCTCCGTGGGTTTCGATTGTATGGAAAACGCGTGAGTTTGTACCCCACGGTTTTCAGGTGGAGTTTCAACTCATTCCGTTTGTACCCCACGCGTGAGTTGGAACATGTCGGTTCCAACTCCCTCCAACCAAACAGACCCTTAAGTGAGATTGTTTTTTTTTCGGTTGTGAGTGTACACATGCAGGGAGGATTTGTTGCATACAACGTAACATTTGGAGCAACCTACCGTGTAAAATTAACTGGTTAATGATTTTTTTTTTATAGAAAATGAACAGGGTGACCATGATATCTACTTAGAAAGGTCGGTTGCGAAATTTGGACTTCGATGCATGTAATATTAGATATTAACTGACATGCTGGCTTTGTGTGATTAGACCAAGGTTTTAAATTTTGGTTTTGTGTCGGTTTTGGTCCAAGCTGAAACCGAAATTGATCGAAATTTCGACCGAAATTAATCAAAAGTGACAGTACCAGTTTCGGTTCCCAAAGCTGAAACCGAAATTGTCCAAAATTTAACCAAAATATGATTGAAATATGATCAAAATGATCAAAACAGGGTTTCACACATACCTTTCGTTTTGGTCCAGACCGATACCGAAATATTTGATCGAAATTTTGGTATTTCGGTTGAAATTTGAATCCATGGATAAGACAAAGAAATTGCAAGATGACAAGAGCAAGGGCAATAGGGTATCTTACACGGTGTATACACCTAGATGCAATTTCTTCTTGTCATATAATCTAGCATTTGTATGCATATATAAAAGAGGTTTTTTTTTTCTCTTCGTTTTGTTTCCTTTGCCAATGTACGTATGACCCATATACCTAAATACCATTTTATATGTCTTTCTCCTTACCTATCTATCTATATTTCCTAAGTTAGAGTTTGTTTCATGTTTTTTTACTAAGGTTAATGTTATTGTTTGCTTGTAGAATTTTTTTCTCTTTGAATTATCTTTCTATATACATGTGATTTATCCTATTTAGTGCTTCTATTTCTCCAATTTTAGTGTTATGATAAATTTTTAGGGTTGTTTATTATGCTTGATTTGTTTCATAATGAATGTTAATGTTCTAACTTCTAGATTATACCTTCTTATTAGTAACATAATTTGATTCAATGATTGTTACATGTTTGATGATTGATGACATACATTTTACGTGTCCGCATTTCCGTGATTTAGCATGACAATGATGACATGAATATTCTTTTTGAATTTGAATGTTTGATTTCGATTGTTTAATTAATTTCACATGAAGTTTTTGATGGTATTATGTTTATTACTTGTTCAAATCCGAATATTATCCCATATGTATATAAATTTTAATTTTTTTTGTGGCTTAGGCGCCGCCTAGGCCACAGCTCACTTTGGCAAGCCTGACCGCCTTGACAACACTGCATATGCGTGAGAAAAGTCATTATCATTATTAGTGTGGACCTGGCAATGGAGCACCACTCATGCCAAGTAGGGCCCACGAATATGTGGGAGAGAACTCATTATCATTATCAGTGTGGACCTGGCAATGGAGCACCACTCATACCAAGAAGGGCCCACGAATATGTGGGAGATAAGTCATCATTATCATTATTAAGATGGATGTGGTCATAGAGCACAACTCTTACAAGAAAGCTCCGCGAAGAGCCTTAGTGGAAATTTACGATTGACCATCGACCAGACATTGACCCACTATGGCATCGGTGGACTGGGCCATGGAGTACAACTCTTATCAAGAAAGCTCTGCGAATAGCTTTAGTAGAAATTTACGATTGAACATCCACCTCCATCAACACGCTATGGCATTGGTGCCTCCTGCCGAAGACAACCATGGGCAAGATGGCCAAACAAGAAACCTATATAAGGCTTGTTGGTGGGTAAAAGGACCTATCTTATCGGTCAAACAGTTTAAGCTCACTCAACCAGGGAGCAACCCTTTCGAAGCTTTCCCCTTGGCTGAGTCTAGATGAAGAGGGTAGATGATATGGTCTAATAGAGGGAATTGCATTAATTGTGACTAGAAAATTATGTTTAGTGCATGCTCATGTGTGCGCATGTATGGTTGCAATTGGTTTCATTGTTCTTTTTAACCAAATGTATTCATATGTTCATCTGAGTCCATTTCTTCAAGTATGGCCATGTGATAGGTTTAAATTTAAGTTTTATTTTGTGTTTGTTATTTTTTTGGAGGATCTAACAAGTTCTTAGGCTAACATAGTCAGTATGGCATTATTATAGCGGACAGGTTCTTAAGTTTGGCCTTACCTTTTTTTATCTCAAACCACAACTTTCTCCCTCCAACAAATCAATTTTGGGTTGCATCAATTGTATAGGATGAAGCCTTATTTAATAAAACCTTTTCTTTTTATGATGGTATGTTTATCCATGCATATATGTGAATGTGTTTGTGTACGTATGTGGTTACAAACATTTATGGTATACATCGTGAATCATTACATTTCTTTCATTATTTTAGTATTAAAGTTAAATGGTGTATAATTCTATATTTGTTAGGTTGGGCATTCACGTGGGGTTGCTTATCTACAACATGGTTTAATAGACTATTAGTTTTAATAAATTCCAAGCAAGAAATATATAGAACGATTTTTTGTTTAAAAAATGTTGGTTCTTAGGGTAGGGTTGTAGCCTAGGACTGTAGTAAAAATGATGACCCTCTGATGATGTGAGCGAACGCCATTATAAGTTGTTTGGCAAACATCTATCGAGGAACTAACTATTAACAAGTCTCAAACATTAGTGTTTCTGAGGCATCGCTCCAAGGAATTTCCGAGATATCAGACCAAGAAACTTGAGAAAAAAACTTCACATTTATTTGACGGAGAGGAGAAAACCAATGGGATTTTATTCATAAATCAATGATAATTCGAAACTCTCCATACATGCGTATAAATAGACTCTTAAGCTAAACCCAACTCTAATTCTGATCGAGTTCTTTCTAACCCAATATAGTACTAAGCTACTATTTTAAAAAAGTTTCTTACTAAAATAAGTCTCATGAACTCACTTTCGAGAAAAGTAGGCCCAAACAAAACCAAAAACAACATATTGGGATTAAAAAATATAAGTAAATCAAGAAAATAGAAAAAAATTAGGAAAACAAGTTTATGATAGTATACTACAAATTTGGAATTTAAATCTAGACTAATTAGTGCTTCACTTTATTAACAAGCATGAATTGAAATTGATAATGATAATAAATTGATACTTAGAAGCTCATGCAAAGTTTAAACATGTAAAATACGATAGCATACAAAGTCTAAGCCATCAACATGACAATATCCCCCGCCAAAAAAAATGACATCTAGTCGTCAACATAAAGTATCAAACTATGAATATACGGATGATCCGGTTCTTCATCGAATCTATCAGATAACTCATCATCATCAGAATCATCCTCTAACTTCACTTTTTCCCTTTCCTCCTCGCTCTCAATGTCCTCTTCTTCAGTGAGCTCCTTGTTCCCATTAATGTCTCTAAGTTGTGCATGAGATAACCTAGATATGGTGGAAGAAGTGGCATGTCCTCCTCTCATACTCCTTTGAGGTTGTAAAACCTTATTTGCTCCTGAAGCCCCCCCCGCTACCCTCCAAGTAAGGCCCACATCAAGGTCGCTGGAGAAGGGTCACCCGCTGGAGCCGTGCGCCCGTACCGAGATCGCTGGAGAAGGTTCACCCATCGAAATTGAGAATTTGATAGGGAAGGGAGCATTGATTTGGGAGTGGAGAGAGAGAGAGAGAGAGAGAGAGAGAGAGAGAGAGAGAGAGAGAGAGAGAGAGAGAGAGAGAGAGAGATGCTCGGGTTATCATCAATTTATCAATCCACCCCCATACAGCACCCCTTCCACCCCATTCATCTATACATCCCCAGTCTTAATAAGGGTATTATGGCCAAAAAATAATAAATAAAAGGGTGGAAAGAGAGAGATGTTGGGTGGGTATAAAACACCCTTGGGTATAAAACACTGCATGGACAACTGGCCCGCCTACCCCGACTCGAGATTGCATAAGGGGGCGCTTGTGCTCTAAATCGAGCGTTTGGGCTGGCACCTTGCCTAGGGCACTTTTTAAAACACTACAACCTTGACATAAAGACTGTGGTAACATATTGTTGAAGTTCTTGTGTATGTACTGGTAGGTTAAGGGTTCAAAGCTTACCAAACTTTGTACATTTGTTAAAAGTTAAAAAAATACCCTTATAGACGAAATTCAACCCGCAAACTCGAATAGAATAGTACCTAGGCCGGGTTCGGGTTAAGACCCTTGGCCGGAGGTCCGGCCCGACGGGCCCATCTGGGCTTGACATCTCTAGGCCCGACCTGAGGTATTTTAGGCCCGGTCCGTTTTACACCCCTAGGAACCAACCCTCTTTGAGAATCCGTTCTCATCTATATATAATATCTCTCTCTTCTCTCTCTCGTGTCCCTATATAAAGACTTTAATATTTGGGTTTTGGCTACTTATTGATGATATTATTGAATAAAGAAAAGCCTTTTCCTCCTTTGCTTATTGTTTGTGAGAAATGATAACGATGTGAAATTGTACTTTCGATGAGAAATCGGAGAGGTGTGAAGCTTCCTCTATCTAGGTACTTATTTTCTATTTATCTTTGGTTGTGTTGGAGGCCTATAAACGGTAGAACTTGGATCCCCATAACTATCCCATCATCCAAAGCCATAGGTCTTGTTTCCAAAAATTTCCACGTGCCTAAATTACCTACACCGGGTTTTGACCGTAAATTCGTAATTCATCTGATACCATCGGATTTGAGTGAAACTAGTTTTATTTGAAAGCTTAGATCCATATCTTTCTAAAAAACATAAAAGCCCTACTTTTTATTATTGAATTGATTCTTTATTTGACTGAAATTCCAGATCTGGACTTAAATTTCAGATTTGAGATTTCATTGATTGGGTCTCTTTTTGCATACCTGGCTTTTTTTAAATCTTGATCAATATTTCTTATTTGAAACTTAAAGCTTTGCTATTGTGCAGGCCTTCCTGCATCACATTTGCATCCTCCTGGAACTGAAATAGGATTCAAAGTAAACTACATGGTTGGGAACTAGCATCATGTTGCGTTTTCCACACTTGGCACGATTGCTACTGAGATCATGAAGTAATCGTGTTAAAAACTTTAATTGATCAAAATCTTATTTGCTCTTAACAATAGTTTGTGATTATTACTTATCTCATTGGAGCTTGTAATACACGCTAATATCTGTGCTAATTTCTGGTGTTAATCATCTGGACTTTTATGCTTATTCATATTAGGTATTGCATATTAGTTGCATTACCTTGGATTAGTTTTAAGGCATTTGAGATCATAGTTACCATACATTAGATCTTTGGAGCCATACTTTAATATTGCATTCTCATATCACATTGCATCGTTACATTACAATTTCATTTAGGTTGCATTATAATCCTCTCCTAGGTTCGTCTTGTGTCAAGGTGGGGGATTTCCAATTGAACCCCATGACAAAGTGCCACCCTTATGATGCCTGGTGATCTTCTTATCCACTTTTAGACTTGCATGGGATCTTTGGATGCATAAATAGGAATCTTTACTCATTGAACAATCCTATTCTAACTTAGAATCATTTTGAACTTCAAATTCTGGACAGATTAGGTATTCTCCTTGGAAGTAGAAAACTAAGAAAATATAGGACTCTTCTATTTATGCCTTGTTTGCATTAGTGTTATTGGGAATATTCTCATACGAACTCATATCATGTTCACTGGCTAGAACCAGTCCCCCATCAGGCGAAGGGTGCTGTTTGTTTTCTATTCTTGTCTAATCTAAAATTTCATAAATAGAAGGCAGGTTATTAGAACAGCAGGATCAAGTAAGGTTATGCTTCACCCTAACATGCTAGAAAAGATAACCCCAAAGTAAGGATTATGAATAAGCCATAAATATGCGTCTACACTACTTACCTCCATTTGGTGTTAGTTTGTGCTGCCATGAACATTGAAACTGTTCGTAGTTTCCTTCTTTATGTTTGCATTTGGAATGTGCTTCTGTACCTGGATCCACCTGCTATACATGAAGATGCACCGACACTGGTACGGGGACCCCAGTACGACACGACATGGGTATGCTGACACGACAAATCCTAAAAAAAAGGGACACGGGTACGGTGGGGACACAACAAAATAAATTAAATTTTTTATTTATATTTTATGTGTTTATAATTCATATATATTTCAATAATCGAAAAAAACACATTGAAAACAACTAAAATGAAATTTTAATGCATACAGAATCGCAACAGTTAGTTACAGCCTGCTCGGTGAATCGTACACCGCCCTTAATGGCATTGGAAAGAACGATTGTGTTTCAGACTTTCAGTTTTGGCTTCAACCTATTTGAAACCTCAGAGGATCAGATAGGTTGAAGCCAAAACTGAATCACAACAGCCTGTGATCCTATCCTATATCGAACATCCCGCCAACACGCCGTGTCCGACTCCCGGAAGCACGTGGAAGTCGTGCATGCGTGTTCGGCACGTGTCGGTGTCCAACACTGGTATGGGGGCTTGGGTAAGTGTCCATGCTTCGTAGGCTGTACATATTTAAGGCATCCATGTGAGTCACTTTTTTTGAAGTATTTAATCTAGAAACATAACTGTTTTTTCTTTTGGATATGCTGCCCTTCACTTGCTCTTCTTTTTAAGCCGAAAATAGAAGATAAATACATTAAAAAAAATACAGGGTTTACATTTAAAACATGAAAACATTTTCTTTTCTCTCAGGTTCTGTTCTCCCTATTGAAGAGATTGTGGTCTGGTCTCATAATGTTGGGGCAAAAGTTCTTGTAGATGCTTGTCAAAGTGTTCCTCACATGATGGTTGACGTGCAAAAACTTGATACTGATTTTCTTGTTGCATCATCCCACAAGGTTTGGTTTGGATTTTTGTCTATATTTTCTTAATGAATTTCCTTGCCATCCATGTTAATTTCAGTTTTTAAAGGAGTGCTATTTGAAATTTAAGTAATAAGAATATCCAGATGTGTGGGCCTACAGGCGTTGGATTCTTGTATGGCAAAATCAAGCTTTTATCTGCAATGCCTCCGTTTTTAGGTAAGCTTAGATAATTCATTCTATGTTAGCTTAATGGTGTGATTGTCTTGTCCAGTTGTAGCTATATGCTATATGGTTATCTTCCTTCAATTGGAACTTCCAATTGAAGGAAGATAACTTGGAACCCATCTATCTGCATTGACATTGATCTGAAGTTCTTCATGTTGCTTTGCTTAACATTATTTATTTTCTGGGCAGGTGGTGGTGAAATGATTTCTGATGTATTTCAAGATTATTCTACATACGCTGAACCTCCTTCCAGGTTAGGAAACATGATTAGCCTCTTTCATAATTGATATTCATCATCTCTGCAGGTTTTTGTTGTTTTCTTTATTTTTTTTTATGGAAGTGAAAAAGGTTTCGTAATTTTTGAGATATCAACACTCTAAAATGCTGATTTTTAGGAACATTCTTAATACAACTAGAGCATATCTTCCATTGCTAGTGTTAAAACTCATACTAGAGACACATTCACTTGCACAAGCATTCAGATGTACCCAAGTTTTCATAATTCTGGATTTTTCATGTAATTAAGTTTTTTGTAGAGGTGGTGGTGGGAGTTCACTGTTCCTTAACTATTGCAATAGGTGAAATACACCCAGAAACTATCTAGGGGAACTTCTGCTCGCAATGCTTACGTGACTTGAAGCACCATAGCTACAACTTAGTTTTTGCTATGAAGTAAAATGGAAACATCTATGTTTTTCCAAGATGGTTGCATCGTCGTTTTGTGATCATTCACATGTTTGATCTATAGATTCTTGCAGTTTTGATTAATTTGATTATTTCCACTGGTACGATCCTTATGCTAACAAGTCGTATTTTGGACCCATATGTGTTGTCCATTGCACAACTGAGATGCCCTTAACAGGAACAAATGACGGAAGGGTTTATAACTGTGAACCCCAAATAGATGGGACAAGACTTGCTGGTTAACGTATGCTTTGACCATTGCAATAAAACATGTGTACTTGTGGCTGGCTATTAATCGGGGGGCATTTTGGTCTTCTGGCCAATGCAATAGTGGTACCTTAAAACGTAGCAGAAGGGTGCATGGTTTGGGGAAAAAGCCCATATCCCTTCTGTTAGAGTGTGTAGATTCATTCTTAATCCTTGTATAGGCTCTTTTAGTCCCTTTTAGGTATGCTCACCCTTTGGTGACCCCATCCTTTGTATAGTGATATATAGGGCATTTGCCCCATTGAGTAAAGTAAGCTTTCACTCTCAAAATTCCTGTTTTCCATTTTCCTTTTTGGGTCTAACATGGTATCAGAGCCCTGATAGGTTTCTGGTAGAGCTTCCTTCAATCCAAGTATCGAATGCTTCATCCGAGCTTCTTCAGCAGCCTGCATCGACACCTGCATCAAGCCTCGAGATCGAAGATTTCATCGAAGCTTCGTCTGCATCGACAGCTTCGAAATTGAAGTTCTCATCGAAGCCTTCATTGAAGCTTCATCTGCATCAAGCTTCGAGATCGAAGCTTTTCTTCAAAAGCTGGCATCTAGATTGATAGCTGCAGGTTTTCGAAAGTGAGGAAGCAGGATCTCAAGGCTTGAGCTTCAGATCTTCAGATTTGCAGAGCTTTAGATCTGCAGACTTCGACGGGCAAGATCTCAAGGCTAGCAGCTGATTCATATATTCAAGATCTTCAGATCTGCTAGCTTCTATTGCTGCGGGTTTTGATCACTGCGAGTTTCGAAGAAGAGGACCTCGCCGGCTCGCAGTTCAGATCTTCAGATGAGGCTGGCGGCTCAGAGATGAAGAACGAAACCCTAAATACAGTGTTGATCTCAGCTCTCATCTCAGCCGTCCATCAAACCTGTGGTCAAATTCTTTTCACTTAACTTTATTTGCCACCTCACCGGTCTGGTTCAGGCTCTCTTTGGTTTTACAGCTTCAGTGAACCGGAATCGGTTCAATAGTTTCAGTGCAAAACTAGTGCAGTTCAAAGACTGGTTCGGTTCGGTTCAGTTCAGTTTAGGGGTTTATTCTCCTCACTGGTTTACTCATTTTGTATGTTACTCAGTGGTTTACTCTGCACTTGTCTTTTGTGCTGTGAAGTAAACCAGTGAAGTGATCTAGTGAAGTAAAGTGAGTGAACCAATGAAGTAAAGTGTTGTGCTGTGCTATGCTGTGCTGTGAAGTAAACCAGTGAGTGAACCAATGAAATAAAGTGCAGTGCATTGATGTGATATGAGATGCAGTGAAGTATAGTGCAACACTGTGAGGTGCAGTGAAGTAAAGTGCAGTGCGATGGCGATCAAAGCGACTTTTGGGGGTTCTTGTGTCAATTCGTCTTCCTATGGTCAGTGTCATCTGAGTCTCTCCAGCGGATCTTGGATCTTTGACTCAGGAGCTACTCATCACTTGACCTCCGATACTACTGTTCTCACCAAATGTACCAGTGTTGCTCCTTAGCTGCAGCTTCGTACTGCCGACGGGTCTCCTTTGGACATCACTTGCTCTGGCTCTATCTCCACATCTTCTGACCTCAGTGGTCGCCTCTCACTCCCAGATGTGCTCCATGCTCCTCGCGTGTCGATCAATCTGATCTCGGTTAGTAGATTGATCGATCTCGGTTTCACCGTTACCTTCTCAGCATCCTCTTGTGTAGTGGAAGACCTTTGCACTGGCCATCAGATTGGAACAGGACAGAGACATGGTGGATTGTACAATCTGGAGCATCTTCATATGCCTTTGCCTTCCTCTGCTTCATGTGTTGCTGCTCTTTCCACTGCCGACCTCTGGCATCGCCGCCTTGGACATCCCTCTGTAATGCTCCTACGAAGCATATTCCAGTCCGGTCACTTGGGTAATCTCTCCTTCACTTCTCCTTCTCCCTGCACGAGTTGTCAGCTTGCTAAGCACTCAGCTCATTCTTTTCCCTCCAGTGAGTCTATGTCTACCTCTTCTTTCGATCTTGTGCACTCGGACATTTGGGGACCATCACCGGTTATGTCCATGTATGGCTTTCATTATTATGTCAGTTTCATTGATGACTTCTCCCGGTTCACCTGGGTGACATTTTTACGTCGTAGGTCCGATGTATGTCAGGTATATCGTGACTTTACTAGTATGGTCTATACTCAATTTGGGAAACAGATTAAGGTTTTTCGCTCAGATGGTGCTCGAGAGTATCTTTCTTTCGAGTTTCGTGATATTCTTTTCTCTCACGGTACTCTACCCCAGCAGTCGTGCCCTTATATGCCTGCTCAAAATGGGGTTGCTGAGAGGAAGCATCGTCACATTCTTGAGACCGCTCGGTCTCTTTTGTTCTCTGCCTCAGTTCCTCGCCACTTCTGGGCTGAAGCTGTTCTTACCTCTGTCCATCTAATTAACCGGACTCCTTCCCCTCTTCTTTCTGGTCAGTCTCCGTTTCAGCGACTCTACTCCATTGTTCCCAATTATAGAGTTCTACGTCCTTTCGGTTGTACCAGCTTTGTTTTGCTTCCACCTGGGGAGCGTACAAAGCTTCCTCCTCGGTCAGCCAAGTGTGTCTTTTTAGGGTACAGTTCTAAGCACAAGGGTTGGCGTTGTTATGACCCTTCTGTTCGGCGTATCCGCATATCTCGACATGTGACCTTTTTCGAGGACACACCCTTCTACTCAGAAGCATCTTCTTCCTTGGACTTGTCTTTCCTCCAGACATCTAGTTCCTCTTTGGGTCTGCTTCCTACCCCTGTGCCTCCTGATGCTACCACTGCTCCTGCTCCAGTGCCTGAGCCCAAACACCCACCTGTTATTTACACCTACACTCGTCGCCAGCCCGCGCCTGCTCCACCTGTACTGCCAGCTTCACCAGTTCCACCTGATTCGCCTACTACCACTTCTGCTGCAGACACTTCAGGTTTATCACCTTCGCTTCCATTTCCATATGCTAGTGACGTTGGATCTTCTGCTCCCTCCACACGCTATCCTGAGCGTGAAAGGCATCCACCTGATCGCTATGACTTTTCTCAAATTGCTTCTTACTCGCCATATTTTCAGTCCTTCGTAGCGACTATTCACTCTCTTCAGGAGCCACAGACTTATTGTGAGACAGTTCAGATTCCGCACTGGCAGCAAGCTATGGCCGAGGAGTTGCAGGCTCTTCAGCAGACTGGTACTTGGGAGCTCGTTCCTCTTCCTCCAGGGAAGGATCCTGTCAGCTGTCGCTGGGTCTATCGGATCAAAACTCGCTCCGATGGATCGATTGAGAGATACAAGGCCCGCCTAGTTGCTCGTGGTTTCACTCAGGAGCACGGCATTGACTACGAGGAGACTTTTGCTCCTGTTGCGAAGATGACTTCTGTCCGGACTCTGTTAGCAGTTGCTTCTGCTCGTCACTGACCACTCTTCCAGATGGATGTGAAGAACGCGTTCCTTCATGGAGATCTCTCTGAGGAGGTCTACATGAGTCCCCCTCCTGGTCTTTCGACTCCTCTCCAGTATTTTTGCCGTCTTCGTCGGGCCATTTATGGGCTCAAGCAAGCTCCTCGGGCTTGGTTTGAGCGCTTCAGGTCCTCAATGATTGCAGCCGGCTTTACAGAGAGTATGAATGACTATGCAATGTTCACTCACACCTCTAATCATGGTCATGCGATCTTGCTTCTATATGTTGATGACATGATCATTACCGGTGACGATACTGCTACTATCGATTCTCTGAAGAGGCACCTCCAGCAGCAGTTCGAGATGAAAGACCTTGGTCCGCTTCGCTACTTCCTTGGCCTTGAGGTTGCTTTATCTCCCTGGGGATACTTGGTCTCTCAACAGAAGTTTACTTTTGATATATTGAGTCGTGATGCACTTCTTGATTCACGGACCGTGGATACACCGATGGAGCTTAATGTGAAGCTTCGTCCCACTAATGGCGAGTCGCTTTCGGATCCCACGCGATACCGCCAGCTTGTTGGTGCTCTTGTATATCTGACTGTCACTCGCCCGGACATTGCACATGCCGTTCGAGTTCTTAGTCAGTTTGTCAGCGCTCCTCGCTCCGCTCACTATACCGCACTACTGAGGATTCTTCGCTATCTTCGAGGCACGGTGACTCGCTCCTTGTTATTTTCGTCATCTTCTTCATTGGAGCTTCGTGCCTTTTCCGATGCAGACTGGGCGAGCGATCCCACTGATCGACGATCTACCACTGGGTTCTGTATTTTTCTAGGTGATTCGCTCATCTCCTGGAAAAGGAAGAAGCAGGAGATTGTTTCGCTATCTAGTACCGAGGCCGAGTATCGTGCTATGGCACGCACTTTGTGTGAGGTCGTTTGACTGCGTCGCCTACTCGAGGATATGGGTGTTCATCTGACCTCGTCGACTCCCCTCCACTGTGACAACCGGAGTGCTATTCAAATAGCTAGCAATCCGGTATTTCACGAGCGCACAAAGCACATTGAGTTGGATTGTCATTATGTTCGACATCGCTATAAGGATGGCACGCTCTCACTTCCACATGTGTCTTCTACAGAGCAGCTTGCAGACTTCTTTACGAAGACACACTATTCAGTGTTTTCGATATCTCCTTGGCAAACTCTTGGTGTATGATCCACCTTGAGTTTGAGGGGGGGTGTTAGAGTGTGTAGATTCATTCTTAATCCTTGTATAGGCTCTTTTAGTCCCTTTTAGGTATGCTCACCCTTTGGTGACCCCATCCTTTGTATAGTGATATATAGGGCATTTGCCCCATTGAGTAAAGTAAGCTTTCACTCCCAAATTTCTGTTTTCCATTTTCCTTTTTGGGTCTAACTCCTCCTATTTTTCTTCTTTTCTTTTTCCTCTCTCTGTCGTGCCATCCCTTAATATATATCATCATCTTCTTCATCCTTTTGTTGTGAGTCTTGCGATGCTGTCCTATTAAGCAATGTTTAAAGCATAGTATGTAGGATAAATATCGTTAGCTATTGGCACTGTACGGTGCATTAGTTTATGAACTCAGAAGTTTTGCTACAAAAAACCTGAAGAATCCGAATGATTCTAGTTCTCTTTTATGGGCCTGAAATGGGGTCTAACATTTTTAATAGAAAACAAATCATGTTGGTAAGAGGATTTTTTATTTTCACTTCAGAAAACAAGGACATCACTATAAAAAACCATGTGATCATACAGGCGTATTTATAGATTGGGTCTTTCAGCGGGATAATTTAATCTTGGTTGGCCTTGGTTATATTAGCAATATTGGTAGATTATCTTTGAAATTTTGATGCTGTACAAATCTTATATGTTTACAATAACTTTGAAGTCACCTCTTCAACCATTTATCACCTCCCACAATCACCTCTCCTCCCTCACCGCAGGTGGGGTATGTGCAATCTGCTTCAATCTCAAGATTTAGCTCACAATGAATCCTTCCTGACATTCGTCTCATGTGTTACATGTATTGAACCCATATCAGTACTAGATGTTTATGGCATATTTAGGGTTTTGTTTTGGTCCCCACTACCTTTGTTTCCATTTCAATGATTCCGGTGAGTTCAGTTCGAATTTCTTTAGTTTCAGTTGTGAATTAAAATTTAAAATAACAAAAATAAAAAAGGACTGATTTTCATAAGTCACTCCAAAAAGATTAGATTCTTGGTTCTTTGTTGAATTCTCATGTGTCGTTATCCTTCAACAATCTGGAGTGAAGGATTACTAATGAAACTTCTTGTTCTTAAATAATGTCCACTCATAAAGACCACTACCATTGGTTAGGTTTTAGATCTTTACTTTCTAGGATAGGGGCATATACAATATGGTATGCTTTCGAACATCCATAGATTTCTATGCCATTACTTTGTTCGTGGAGGAGTAAATCTCACGGTGAATGTCATTTCTTTTGGTGTTGTAGAAGCCATTACTCTTACATTTAGATGTTGTTAAATACCTATTTCTACTTTATTCCTAGAACATTGCTGTTATTGGTGATTTTTTGCAAAGTTTTTTTAAAATCAAATTTACATGTTTTGCTTTGATCGCTCATCGAGGAGCCACCATACTTGTCCCACATGTGAGGCGACAAGTTACATTTTCGATCCGACAAAGAAGCTTTGTTGGAGGGCATTCTGTTCAGTTTCTTGGCCGATCTCACCATCCGGCTTAGGAGTGATGGATGGGCCACCCTTATGTGACAAGATGACGCGCAAGAAGTGGAGTTGCTTGGTCTCAACCAATGAGCTGCAAAAATCTGAATTGTTCCTAAACATAGGATGCACCGTAAGCAAGCGCGCGCGTGCGCGGGGGGGGGGGGGGGGGGGGGGGGGGGGGGAGGACCAAGACGGGGATACATGGGGAATCGGAGATGGGCGAAACATGGTGGAGGGCCATCAAGTTGGTTAGCAAGGGTGGGGGAACATGGAGGTGCGTAACCTCATGGGTGGATCTGCAATACCTGTGAGCTATTGCAGAAGAGTTTGAAGGTGCTTGGTTTTGCTGGTGATGCTGGTTTTGGAGAAAAGCTTTGGGCTGTCACTCTGTGGAGTCCATAGTTGCGTGACTTTGTTGTAAGGAGGAACGTGGGGTTCTAGTTGCCACTCAAGGGATGGCTCGACAAGTGTATGCAATAGGTGAGAGAAGAGGGAGCTCTCTATTTCACTTGGTAGATCATGGGATACTTATATAATTTACTAATTAGAAAACCCACCCGTTTTATTTTTCATTCCAACTGCATTGATATAACTTTTACTAGTCTGTTTTATACGAGGTGGTTTTAATAATACAAAGCGTGTAAATTATGTTTCTAGATTTCCTTGTTTTGAAGTTTTGGTGATGTTTTGTGCGTGACTATATACTTGCACAAAGTAATGTGAAATCTTTAGCAAAATTTTTTGTATTTAATCCCAATTTACTTGGGGCAGGTTTGAGGCCGGAACTCCTGCAATTGGGGAAGTTATAGGATTGGGAGCAGCAATTGATTATTTGTCAGGCATTGGCATGCAAAGGATCCATGATTATGAGGTGAGTATGATTCCATGGTCATATCTTTCTTTGTATGTCAAGATCAATGGTAATCTGGATGCATGTCAGTTGTAGATTTATGGGCAAATATAAAAGATAACTTTTTCTTTCTTGGTTGTAGCATATTCACCTATCAAGGAGTAAATAAAGCTCACGCTATCTTAAGATTTAAAATATGTTCAATGAATGTCTTATATGCTAAGATGAAAAAGTAATTGTGCACTTCAAAACTTTTAAACGGCTTAATAATAATTATATTATTAATGCTTGCGAGAATCTCATTATAATATGTAACTTGGGCAGTGATAATCATCAATGTTACCCTCTGAATTTTGTGCGTGCATTGTGATTTTGTGCTTACTGCCTGGAACTATGTGTTCTGATGTCCAACCAGTGTTACCAAAAACGTGACTTTTTGAAAAAGTCGCGTTTTAATCGCGACTTATTCCCCAAATGTTTGCTACGGGAATAAGTCGTGACTTTTTCAAAAAGTCGGGAATTTTTGAATAAATCGTGAATTACGTGATTTTTTCCCGAATGATATATACATGATATATTGCTACAAAATGTTAGAATACATATATCTAATTATTAAATAATTTATCATATTTTTCCTGATTTTTCTGATCTTTTCCCGTTTTTTCCCGACTTCCGACTTGGTAACATTGTGTCCAACAAAGAAAGCAACCTTACCCATATCAGTTGTTAAAAACTAATCCAAGTTCTTATTCTTTTGCTAACTCGTCTGCTAATGTTTGCAGAATAGTGAAACTCTGCTTACAAAATAATTTATTGACTCATCAAATGGATTAACATTACATGAGTCTATCATTATATATGTTCAGATGTATATACGTACGTAACATACTTACATTGGTCATATAAGATGGAAGTTGATAGCATCTGGTCATAAGCTCCTTGTAGATTTGTGTGTTGTGATTATTCAGAGAGGAGGCGTTATTAAATTGCAACTTTTTAACCCAGTCATATGCAAGACCTCCATCTGGTTTCATGTCTATCATGTTTTGCTTGTTCTATAACTTGGATCATGGATGATAACATTTATGTTGCTCTTTGTTATTACTTTACTTTTTACGTCTGTTATTGCAATATTTAGCGCCCCGATTCCTTACAAATCTTCTTTCCCCCTTTCCAGAAGAAGCTGGCAAATTATCTCTATCACAGCCTTCACTCTATCCCCGATGTGCGCATCTATGGTCCTGCCCCTTCAGAAACAGTTCATCGTGCTGCTCTTTGTTCATTCAATGTTGAGAGTATTCATCCAACGGATATTGCAACTTTCCTTGATGAACAGGTATGTAATTAGCTTGATTCTAGCATAGTAAGAATGTAATTTTGTATTTTTTCCTTGTTGATTGATTATTCTAAGGGAATATAATTGTTGCCATTGTTTTGATTAATATTTGAGAATTCGAGTCAGGTTCAGATTAAGGGGAAAGCAAACCGGTTCAGCTGGCCAGAAATACTAAAAAAAAAAATTCAGATCTTATTCAGTCAATTCGGATTTGATTAGGATGATTCGGTTTTAATTTGGCCTATTCATACCCGATTCGACTGAATCGAGGCTGATTTGGCTTTCTTTAAATCTACTAGGCTCAACTGGATATGGACAAATGCTAACTGGATCCATACCGTGTTGAACATGCGAGCCAAATTCGAATCATATTATATCTTGGGTTCGGGCGTTGTTTTTGTTCAGTACGGTCAAAATCTGAACCTGGTCAGCGGTTCGGTTTGGGTTCAGATGAACTCTGGGGCAAGTTTCCGTGAATGCATCAGGTGAATAAACAAGATAGATAAACCCAATCCCGTTCTTTTGGGTGTGGGTGTGGGTGGGATATTTGGTTGCTTGGTGGTTGGACTGGGGGAGGGAAGGCTTGTTGAACTTGACAGCATTAGACCAGCTACAATAATATCCTTTGGCTTTTAGTTGCTTAATGACAATCAAAGGGACATTCTCTATTCTTTAGGATCTTGATATGTTATTGGTACTATTATTATTTTTTGGATAGGTGGTCAACATATCTGCCCATCCTAGTGTTTTCCACACATGGTTAAATTCACTGATACTATGTGTTTTGAGTGCTTATGAATGTTTTTGTATATTTTGTAGTTTCTTTTTGCAGATACGCCTTGAGGAATTCTTGTTATTATTTATGTCTTTGCTATCCCACACTTGCTAGTTGTATGGCTATTATTAGCTTTTTCCTTCAACTGCTATATGGGTAAGAAAATAGCTATTATCGGTCATACGAGTGCAACGATAGCATAAATACAGTGCCAACCAGGGATGGTCCAGTGATTAGTACCTTCCTCCCTAAATGTGAGGTTCTAGGTTTGATTCCTTGTAAGTTGCGAGATATTGAATTTTGCAATCCACAAGTTATCTATTGGGGAGCATTGAGGGTGCATGTTTCATTTGGGTCCGCACATAGTGGAACAGACAAGATATTTCTGGAAGCAAGGACAAGATTGCAGGGATATCATGTGGTGTAGTCTAGCCCGAGAGGGAGATGATCTACGGATCTTACAATTTTAAAGAAAGAGGAGAGGACCAAATCTATGGGCTGGCTCAAAATCCATGAGTATAGAAAGAAAGGCTCAAGTGTAAGCACATAGAAAAAGGATCAACTAAACCATAATTTCATTAATCATCAAGTTTGAATTACGTTATTCATAGACCTTATATTTGTGGACACAACTTTACCTGGCACTCTAGAAGTAATAATACTTAGATATTTCATCTAATTTGACCACCCCTAAAAGTTCTTAATCACAAGTAACCTAAATCTTTCCAAGTATGACTCGTTTACCTAATATAATCCCTTTTTTGAGCTTAGTGACTTAATTTGAGCAAACTTATAACTACAAAGTTGAGACATGCAAGCGTTCAAAAGAGCATCCTTGCGCCAAAGCAGACAAGTATTCACTGCTCATTTTACTAAAAAGAAAATAGAGAAAAGTGCAAAAATTGAAAATAAAGTTAATAAACCATAAAACAAAATTCTACGACCTAAGATTCATCTAAGACTTGGACTCAACCTTACCTACTAAGCCAACAGTTTGCATCAATCGCTTCCTTGGCGATGATCTCGTCATCAAGTTCCAATTGTTGCAAGTCTTTTGTGCCTCTTCACAGGAGGACTCATCAATAATTGATGGTGTCATCTTACGTGAGCGAACCTGAATGCTATCACTTTCGAGGCTGAACTTGTCCTGTGATTGTCACCCACGAGTTGGTGATACAAATCTGTGCATTTTGTTATGTGGTTTCAAACTATTGGTCTTTCATTTTACTGAGATCCACCGACAAGTATGTTTGTTGCATCACTATGAATATATGTTCTACACATCAGGAGTGAAAGATTGGATCTTCTTCTTCGTACACATCAAAGATGGGAGGCCGAATCCAATCATTTGGAGACTGAAAAAGTTTACTTGAAGGGAGAAGAGTTGTCTGCATGTGCATTGAAAGTAGTGTGCGCGTAAGCTTTGACCTCCCAGTGTCGAAAGGTTTCCTGTGAGGTTTACATGACACTATCACATCTCTTGTAAATCTCCTGAAGATCTGACTTTAATTTTCTTTGCAAAGACTAGAGAGGAAAGAGAAGAAGGCTCAAGTTCTCGAACAGGGAAGATGAAAGATAAACTAGATCATAATATATTAATGATCATCAATAGTGAATTAATTGTTGATTAGGCCAATAGTTTTAGATTCAACCTCATGTGGTACTCAAGAAGAGACAATTAAATATAGCTCTTTGTTGTAATTAGATAAGTTGTAAGATTTCTCAACACAAAAGTTCCTAATGTGTCTTTACATCAAACTAAGGCATATTAATGATCATGAATACTGATTTAATTTTTTATTAGCCCAATACTTTTAGATTCAATCTCATCTGGTAATCAAGAAGCGCGATTAAATATAGATATTTGATGTGATTAGATAAGTTGTAAGATTTCTTAACACAAAAGTTCCTAATGTCTCTTTATATCAAGTTAAATCCTTTTTTTAGACTACAAGCTGATATCCGATACATATATTGAGTTATGTTGAGCAAGCTTATAACTAGAAAGTTGTGGGGTTTAAAGTTAGCTTTCCAATGACTAGTCTCGTTCTTAAAATATGTGAGTGTTCTTGCGGTTATACCTCTGAAAAGGCAACAAACTTATCCTTCCCAATTATTATAGATAGAGGAACATTTAAGAAAAACCCTAAAACAAAATTCAAAAGAACTAAGATGATCGTTAACTGTTGGCTCGATTTAACCTAGGAAACCAACGAATTGCATTGAGAAGGAAGCGGATACGACCCTGTTGTTGGTGATATACCGGGTATTGGGATATATGAAATAACGAGCCTTTTGTGTAAGTGGGTTTGGCTGTGGGCCTGGGACTCGGGCCCATTATTCTATTCTCTTGGGAAAAATGTTCAGGTTTTATGGTTGAGCTATTTATTTAGTATGACTAAAAAATGGAAATATGAAATCTGATAATGAACTGGTTTTATGGTTGAGCTATTTATGTTGTATGTCATAATCTACTAAATCGAATATTGCATCTGATCACTTAGGATGGTTATATGTGTTATCGTGTGTAGAAACTCCATTACCGATTATGTCTATTTCAAACAGTTTTATTGAAACATGCAACCATCGAAATTAAATACTACGCCGTTCAGCCGCACTCCATATATCTTAACTAATGGGTCTATTACCTTTCCTTTAGCATGGTGTTGCTATTCGATCGGGCCATCATTGTGCGCAACCTCTGCACCGTTCCTTGGGTGTTAATTCAAGTGCGCGTGCTAGCCTTCATTTCTACAACACTAAAGAAGAGGTGGATTTCTTTATTCAAGCACTCAAAGATACTATCAACTTCTTCAAGTCCTATCAGTAAGTAACCATGTAACATTCTTATTTGTTGTTTAAGATTTTTTCGATCAGTTTGTAAATGATTATATTGCTTTTTATATAAAATATACTTGATAAATTATTGAGGAAAATCTGTCATATAATATATTCCCTTGCAACTTCTTCTCTACCACTTTTGTATAGACCATGTGTTTGCATTTCAGTTTATATATATATATATATATATATATATATATATATATATATATATATATATATATATATATATATATATATAGGGGGATGCTTAGGTGCGGTCCGCGTCCGCAGCCGTCTGATGCATCAAACCGTGCATCCGATGCGCACGGCGGGTGCATCAGACAGCTACGGACGCGGATCGCACCTAAGCATCCCCCTATATATATATATATATATATATATATATATATATAGAGGGATGATACGTTGCGCTGTGCGCTGCCGCGAGTAAATGAGCTGCGATTGTCAGCCGTCCGATCAAGTGTAACCAACGGCTGAAATTCACCCCCCAGAAAACAAAATCGCTGTTACTGTAGCGATTACAGTAACAGCGAATCCTGTGTGCCATCGTCCCGAGCTGAGGGGCTCTCCGGTGAACGGCTCCGACCGGCCCGACCCGACTCCGGCACCACCTTCCCTCCTTCTCCGACTCCTGCCCCGCCCGCCCTCCTTCTCCGACTGCAGATCCGCCCCGCCCTCCTCCTCCGAGTCCAGCGCCACCCCTCCCTCCTTCTCCGATGGATCGTTGTACCGAGGACCGGAGTCAGAGGAAGTGGGGTCGGAGTCGGAGAAGGAGGGCGGGTCTGGGGCCGGAGTTGGAGAAGGAGGGCGGGCCGGGGCCGGAGTCGGAGGGCGGGGTCGCTGTCGGAGAAGGAGGGAGGGGCCGGAGTCTGAGAAGGAGGGCGGGACGGGGCCGGTCGGAGCCGTTCACCGGAGAGTCCCTCAGCTCGGGACGATGGCACGCAGGATTCGCTGTTACTGTAATCGCTACAGTAACAACGATTTTGTTTTTTTGGGGGTGAATATCAGCCGTTGGTTACACTTGATCGGACGGCTGACAATCGCAGCTCATTTACTCGCGGCAGCGCACAGCGCAACGTATCATCCCTCTCTCTCTCTCTCTCTCTCTATATATATATATATATATATATATATATATATATATATATATATATATATATATATATATATATATATATATATATATATATATATATATATATGGGGAGGGATACTCTTACTCATAGTTACCTATGATCCGTGCCGTCCATTAGATCCCGACGTACGATTCGGATTAGATGGGGAGTTAAAGCAATGGTGTCCGTATTAAATGCCCGTATTAAAAGCCCACATTTAATGCGGGCACCATTACTTTAACTCCTCATCTAATCCGAACCGTACGTCGGGATCTAATGGATGGCCCAGATCATAGGTAACTATATGAGTAAGAGGCCATGAGTAAGAGTATCCCTCCCCTATATATATATATATATATATATATATATAATTGTAAAATTAAGCCCCCATAGTTGCAATATGCTTTGATGCCATTGACAATGGGGTTATTACAACCATTGTTTTCAATATACCTTCATATCATTAAGGGCTCAATTACACAATAGAAAAAGTATGGATTTTCCAGTGGTGGATCTCCAAATTGTAATTTGCTATAAGTTTCATACATGAGTTGCTAACAATTAATGAACTCTCTCTCTCTCTCTCTCTCTCTCTCTCTCTCTCTATATATATATATATATATATATATATATATATATATATAGGATAACGATCCGGTGAGATAACTCTTCCATGAGATAACTTTGAGAAACCTATCTAGAGGTTTTAGAATTTGATGAAAATTGGTGAGCATGCTCTCTATGACAAGTTGATCATCCTCACAAAAAATCATCAAATTCTACCTCTAGAGGCATCAAATACATAATTCAAATTAATGGTTTTAATGGACGATCGATAAATCTTTAACATTTGATGCCCTTAGAGGTTTTAGAATTTGATGATTTTTTGTGAGGATGATCAACTTGCCATAGAGAACATGCCCACCAATTTTTATGAAATTATAAAACCTCTTGATAGGTTTATTAAAGTTATCTCATATCTCACTGGATCGCTACCCTATATATATATATATATATATATATATATATATATATATATATATATATATATATATATATATATATATATATATATATATATATATATATATATATATATAGGAATGTTTCAGTGACCTATGAGCTACAAGAAGAGAAAATGATAAATCTTTTAACATTTGATGCCCTTAGAGGTTTTAGAATTTGATGATTTTTTGTGAGGATGATCAACTTGCCATAGAGAACATGCCCACCAATTTTTATCAAATTCTAAAACCTCTTGATAGGTTTATCAAAGTTATCTCATATCTCACTGGATCGCTACCCTATATATATATATATATATATATATATATATATATATATATATAGGAATGTTTCAGTGACCTATGAGCTACAAGAAGAGAAAATGAGCTATTATTGAAAACACCACCCTATAAGTTTCGAATTTTGTTGAAATTTGGTAGGTGTGCTGTCTAGGGTAAGATGAATATCCCTATCAATTTTCAACAAATTCCAAAACTTCTAGAATCATCAAACGCACTAAAAAAAATAACGGTTACTATGGACGGTTGATAAAGCTTTTACCATTTGAAGACCCTGGAAGTTTTGGAATTTGTTAAAAATTGGTGAGGATGATCATCTTACCTTAGACAACACATCCACCAAATTTTTAAAAATTCTGAAACTTATAGGATGGCATTTTTTTATCGTAGCTCATTTTCTCCTCTTGTAGCTCAGCTCACTATAACATTCCTCTCTCTCTCTCTCTCTCTCTCTCTCTCTCTCTCTCTCTATATATATATATATATATATATATATATATATATATATATATATATATATATATATATATATATATATATATATATATGTGTGTGTGTGTGTGTGTGTGTGTGTGTGTGTGTGTGTGTGTGTGTGTTACCTTGGACCATGGTCTAGAAAATTTGCTGGACCACTGACCAGTCTAGCCTAGATGACTTCTACAAATTTCAGAATTTGTTGAAACTTAGTCGGTGTGTTGTCTAGCATTAGGTGATCGTTCTCACAAAAAAAAAAAACAATTTCTAAAACTTCTAGGGTCATCGAATATATTAAGCAAAATTAATGGTTACAATGGACGATCGATAAAGCTTCTAACATTTGACGACCCTAGAAGTTTTAGAATTTCATGTTTTTTTGGTGAGGATGGTCACCTCACCCTAGACAGCGCATCCACCAAGTTTCAACAAATTATGGAACTTGTAGGGTGGTTAACTAGTCCAGTGGGCCAGCAAATTTGCTGGACCACTGGTCTAGGAAGCCTTTTCCCTATATATATATTTGGGTTGGGATCTGCAATCAACTATTCTAGTACCAACATTACTAACAACAAATCCTGAGGTTTCAAAATTTGCTAAAATTTGGTGTGGATGATTACCTTTCTACAGATAGCACATCCCCAAATAATTAGGACATTCTAAAACTTCTTGGCACGTCAAATTATCATTTTTGAAGTAACGATTAAAATGGACGGTCGATAAAGCTCTTCACATTTGACGCACCTAGAAATTTTTGAGAGTTCTAATTTTTTATGGATGTGCTATCTATAGGAAGGGAATCATCCTCGGCAAATTTAGAAACCTCTATAGATGTGTTGCAATCAGTGCTAGCAACTAAAGTATTGGCTGTTGATCATGTATATATGTGTGGTGTGTGTGTGTGTGTGTGTGTGTGTGATGAAATTTTTATGATTTAAACTTTTTTTTAAAAAGTTAGCAATGGATGTTCTGATTGAGTCCCTAGTGAGCTGTGGAAGAAATGATAGGACACTTCTATAATCATCGAGTCTTGTCCCAATTATTTGGGGTCGGTGTTATGAATCTTTCTTCGCTAGTCATTTCTGTTTAGGGCTACACCATAGCACTAATGTTTATGGAATTAGGGTTTATTTCATAGTTTAGGTAGTTTCTCTGAAACGATCGACTTTCAACCTAACATCCACCGTCAACCTTTTTCGTCTATGCTTGGGACCAGCAATGGTCGGTGTTATGAATCTATCTTCGCTATTCATTTTTGTTTAGGGCCAACACCATAGCACTAATGTTTATGGAATTAGGGTTTATTTCATAGTTTAGGTAGTTTCTACCGACTTTCAACCTGACATCCACCGTCAACCTTTTTCGTCTGTGCTTGGGACCGGCAATGGTGGTTTTGATAGGGTGCTTCTCCAAAATACAAATCCAGGTTGCCATTTATTTAAACTAGAATGAAGTAGAAAGTGAGTTGCAACTTGCAACTTTGAATTGCAGTTTGGGTACGCCTTTATCATTTCTGGATGATTAAGTGAGTTTTCTGATTACACACTGGGAAACTAAAACTATTTTTATAGTGTTCTTGAAAGCCAACATATAAAATCTCCTTTTAATGGAAAAATTAGATTGTTAACTAACATTTTTATGTTCATAAAATATTCGTCCTCGATAGTTTCTTTTAAAATCATCAAAATACTTATATGGAGCACAAAGTCCATCTTGAATTTAGGCTCATTTAATAAACGAACAAGCTCAAATGGGCCAATACTCAGCTCGGCTCGTTTGCAGCCCTAGTTGTGACTAGACCAGCCGACTTAACTCCAAAATAATAATTTTTAAAGAGCTAGTTATGAATACTCATCTTGTAGAGTGAGAAAGTTTTAGATACCTAGTTTTTAAAGTTATGGTTGCCTAATTTTTAGAGAAAATTATGGTTGTCTGGTTTTTAGAGAGAGAAATGTATGAATAGCTAGTTTTTAGAGAGAATTATGGATATTCAGGTTTTAGGAAGGAAAACTATGGTAGCCCAGTTTTCAACTTCTGGGGTTATTAGAAGCCAGTATCATTTTTCTCGTTCTTGTGGCGAGTTTTGATCCTTGGTCTATCTTATACTGGCACACTAATAGAGTAATAGGTGATGTACTAGTCTCTATCAAAAAAAAAAAAAAAGGCAAATTATAAAAACCTTTTCGGAACTAAACACCTCATTTCATATTGGGTCCTTGAACTTATTTTTTGAACAATTTGATCCCTGAACTTTGCTCCGTGTGCATTTACCCTACTCTACTAACTTTTTATCCCAAAAATACCCTTATAAATTTCCAATAAGATTCAAAATTGTTTTTAAATATTTAATTTATGCTTACTAGGACAAGGGTATTTTCGGAATAAAAGTTAACAGGAGGGGCTAAATGCTGATGTAGTATAGTTTAGGGATCAAATTGTTTAAAAAATTAGTTGAGGGATCAATATGAAACGAGGTGTATAATTCTGGGGAGCTTTTTGTAATCTGCCCAAAAAAAAAAAAAAAGGTCGGCCTGTGTGAACGAGGTAGTTTCACTTTGAGGTTCGCTTTTCACCAAGAGTCACCAGAGACGATCGATACAAACTGCTCCCATGAGCTGAACGGGGAATCCTCAAGTGGTGCGTTGGGCCCCACCCACATGACCACCACCGTATCCGACGTGGCGGGGGGACCGTCGTGATGGGTGATGGGTCCCATCCCCCTTTGCATAATTGATGGCTTTCGTGCGGGGCGATCCTCCCATCTCAGCCGCACGTCCCGCACCCGCATTGATTGCGGATCTCTCCTCCAAATCTTTGTTTGGGCCCACCGATCCGCTGAAGCCCCGGTTTGATGGGCTCCAGACGTCCGCCCCCCCTCCCCCCCCCCCCCCCCCCCCCCCCCCTCGAAGGACTTTGGACGGTGCAGATTCGTTGCGTGGTGTCGGATTGTTCCGGGTGAGCCGTCGCTTTTCTCTGGCCTAATTTTTCCCACAAAAAAGATGGCGTGTGCCCCCTACCGAATCCCCATGTCGGACTGGTGCGGCGATTCGCTCAGAGACGTCTTTGAACCATTCTCTCTCTCTCTCTCTCTCTCTCTCTCTCTTCTCTCTCTTCTTTCTCTCTCTCCTCTGGTTGGAATTTGGGAGGAGGAACAGTTGGCCGTCTGATGCGCTTGAATTTCACGACCATGTCACTGTCTGATAACTAAAACCTTGATTCTCGTTGCGTTTAAGGTGGTGGGGAGACTATAAAAAATTGGGAAATATTATTCATACCCCATAAATCTGTAATTAGCCCCCATTTCCAAGAAACTTGAATACACCCCAGTTTTTTTTTTCATACCCCATTCCTATCCCAAAAATACCCTTCCCCCTTACACCCCACCTTCAATACACCCCAGTTAAATGGCCCGCCCCAACTTAATTATACCTCAATCAAACACATACCCCCTTAAATATACCCCAATTATATACACTCTTGAATACACCCCACTCTTAAATAAACCCCATGCAGTTGGCTGATACCTGAAGGCACAAGTAGATCTGCAACTTGGGCAGGCCAACCTGAACCCAACCCGAGTCCAACCCGAACCCAACCCGAATTTGGGCGGGCTAATCCGAGCCCAACCCGAATCATTTCTCCTTGACCCGACAGGACTCGACACGAAGTTAGCGGGTCTGGGTCAAAGATAAACGGGTTCGGGTTGTAAACGGGTCGACACGATAGACCCGTTTATTAAACGGGTCGGGTCCGGGTTTAGGGTCTGGACACGGTAGACCCAGGAAGACCCGTTTAGTATTCAATAGGTCATGTCGGGTCGGGTCGGGTCTACCAGCAATCCGATACTATAATATATAAAACCAGTGGGTCTTTCGGGTCAAGTCGGATTGGGTCGGGTCGGGTCAACTGAATAGATCCGGGTGGTAAACGGGTCTTATCGGGTCTTATCGTGTCTACCTGTTTATTAGCGAGTCGGGTACGGGTTTAGGATCTAGACACGATTAGTTAAACGGGTCGGGTCCGGGTCTAGGGGTTTTGGACACGGCACGAAACTAGACACGACACGACTCATTGCCACCCCTAGCTGCAACTTGGGCGGGCCAACCCGAACCCAACCCGACTTTGGGCGGGTTAACCCGAACCCACCCCGCACAACCCGACGGGTTGGGCGTGGGCTAAGTTTAAACGAACATTGGGTTGGGTTGGGGTACAAAAGACGCTGAGCAGGGGCTTTGGGGTTTGGGGTATAAAAAGAAGGGCATTGTTGGTATTAAAGGATTGTTGAGTAAGTTATTGAGAAACGCTAGGGATACGGGGGCTAATTACACATTTTTGGGGTATGAATAAAATTTCCCAAGGAAATTACTGAATGGTTCTTCCGTACTCGGGAGAGCATGCATGTGACGGGGGGATCCGGTCGACCCGACTTTCATCTTGGATGAGGTGTTTTCGGGTCGGCTTTGAGTTTCTTAACCCGGACCAAGCAACGTACGGCTGAGATCGGGACATGTCAGGCTGTAAAACATTCTGGTTGAGTAGTTTTTTTTTTTTTTCCTTCTATCCTTTGAGAGTGGAAGGGCTTCGGGGAACTACAGCTCAGTGCCAAGCTAAGCATTGGCGGCAACTGGACTCCTTTGAGGTATTTTTCTCTTGGCTTCAGTCGGTTGTCTTAGTTAGGGCTGTAAGTTACTAAGAAAGGCTTGTGTTCTTGGCCTTATCGTAGGTCCGCGAGCTCGCATGCAAGCAGCACCCTCGCTGATTACCAATGGATCGAATATCTATCGCCTGTTTGATTTGCCCGACTCCAAATCCTTAGATTTTCGACCAATCGATCTCCCGATTCATCTGTTTCTCTGTCGATCGAGACGAGTGGATTGCATCTCATCTTGTTTGCATGATCAAGTGGCTTGAATATTGGATGTCGGATTGATTTTATGCTACTTTGTCCTGAGATATCTGATACTTTTGCCTAACCATTCCAAGAAGAAAGACCATGCAAGCTCGGTTTGCTTGCACCCAAATTGCCCGGATCTGTGGCCTGCTGGCAATCAGAACCATCCACATCCGGGGAGTGCTGTCTCGGGGTTGAGTGCGATTCATTGTGCCTCCCTGCTTTCTGACGGCTGCTACCGTCTGGCCTGAATTTTTTTTATTCTTTCTGGGCAAGTTCAGAACACTAATGTGACATGAAATCAGAGGAGCAAGCTAGGAACGCAAGCCATAACCTCAGAGACAAGCAAAATTGGCCAGCCAATCCGCAACACGGAAGATGTTTTGAGACCAGGTCGGAACACCGCACCGGATTCTAACTCGGGAATCACCTCCAATGTGCACTGCAGCAGAAGGCCACAAGGACTGCGACTTTGGGTGCTCGGACCAGAGATCTGGGGGCCTCAGCATCGACCGCCAAAGAAGAAGAAGAAAAGACCTCACAAGCAGAACCGCACCACAACGAGCACAAATCATAAGTACAGCACCTCTCGACCAGACCAAGGGTCATAAGAGCCACGAGTCTGAATTGACTTGAGTTTCTAGACGAGCCACTTCCAGTTGGGCCATGCTTAAAAAAGTCTAGTGTGCCTTCCACCCCAATTTTAAAAATAAAAAAGTTAATGTGGCTAATACTAGGGGTCCAATTGGCTCGGGCGGGCTCCAGCCGGGTTGAATCATGCTGGGTTAGTTGGTCATGGTGGGCCTAGTGGGAACACACTTGTACACCTTTCACACAACGGCCTTCC
This sequence comes from Chamaelirium japonicum, assembly GCA_947650365.1. NCBI lineage: Eukaryota > Viridiplantae > Streptophyta > Magnoliopsida > Liliales > Melanthiaceae > Chamaelirium > Chamaelirium japonicum. The sequence continues at coordinate 279,686 of CANTAL010000073.1, read as the reverse complement.
ATTACGGTGGTGGCTTGTAAAAAAGCTAGCTCATCTATATGTGAATGCCCCGCAGGCCGTGGCCCACGCCACAGGCCCACCACACCGTCAGCTTGCGTGTCGCCCCTCCACCCCACCTTCTGACGATTCTCCCACAGCATCATACGGCCCGCTAGCTGCCACGTTTCAGACAGATCCAGAAAAGAAAAAGAAAAAAAATTATTTTATCCGGGATAATATAGTTTAGGGTAAATTACACTTTGCCCCCATGAAGTTTAGATAGAAAACACTTAAAACGCCCCTATAGTTTACAAACTACACTTTACTCCCCTTCAAATCAGATTTGATCAGATAAAATTATCAAAAATGAGGAAATTAAGTAGTTGACAAAAGGGTGTTTTGTGCTAACATTTCAAACTTGAGGGTGCAATCTGGAACAAAATAAACTACAGGGGGTTAAGTGTTTTTGAGCTAAACCTCAGGGGGGCAAAGTGTAGTTTACCCTATACTTTATTATCAGAAAAAAGATCCAGCTTATACAATAAAAAAAGTCACTAATACACACAAGAAGCACCCATGTAATCACGCACAAATTTATGGATTACATTAATCTTTTATTTAATAAAGAAATAAATAATAATAATAATAATAATAATAATAATACTATAAAATCCCGCCATTAATTATCAAAAACTCGCGTCACTACTCGCGCGGTATCTCAAAACTCGCGCTGACACTCGTCAGCAGCAAAATTATGAATATGACGACATTGCCCTCGGAGGATCACATGGGAAATCTGATGGGGGGGGGGGGGGGTTTCGGGGCGCCGACTTTTAAAACGTAACGACTTCCGGCGAGAAGTCGTCAGCGTTGAAGTCACTGAACTCCACTTCCTCCCAACAGCGCGGTTTGGGGGCGTAGAAGTCCGTGAAACATAACGGTGCCTCGATGCTGAACCCGAAAACGTCCATCTCGCCGTAACCGAAGCAGTCGAGCGGTGCCGTCTGGCTTCCGCCGTAGGGGAGGACCGATGTCGGGGAGGACAACGGCGCCGACATGCCGTCCTTGTTGGGTATTTTGCTCTCCGCCGTGACTGCGGCGGAGGCTTCTTTGGCAGGGAAGTTCGTCACTGCTTTCGCTCCCTTCAGCCTGACGGCGGCGTCGTCGTACACCGTCGCCGCTTCCTCCGCGGTGTCGAACGTCCCGAGCCAAACCCGCTTGCGCTGGGTCGGGTCGCGGATCTCCGCCGCCCACCGCCCCCACGGCCGCCGCCTCACGCCCCGGAATCCGCTCCGGTCCTTCGGCTCCGGCTGCTTTGCCGGCCGCTTCGGGGCCGTCCTCCGCCGTGGGGCTTTCGTGGCCTCGATCCCGATCTCTTGGACGTGCCTCTTAACCCGCCGCCGGGCGGCGCCGCTGGGATCGTCGTCGTCGTTTGACGACGAGTCGGTGGCGTCGGGGTCCGTGAAGTGGATCCGCACGACCCTTCGGTTGGCTTTGCTACTCGCGGGGGCCGTTTTCCTCGTGGCGACGACGTGCTCGGAGAACTTGACCGGCGGCCCGGCCGTGTGGGGACGATGGCTCCGGCGCGTGGTTTCCATCGGAGATCCACCACGCGGAGCCACAGACCAAGTGGGTTCTAGATGATTCGCGGTTTCATCAAAAGCTATAAACCCCAGAAGTGGAGGCACCAGATTCCGCTTTTTCTCCTAAACATCGCCAAAGCTGAAGATGATTCTAAGAGAGAGGAGTTGTGAGGTTCAGGGTTTTAGCGATGGTTTTTGACTGTAGAGAGAGAGAGAGGAGGAGGAGGGAGGAGGGAGGGGGGTAGAGAGAGAGAGAGAGAGGGGAAGCAGCGAGTAGTGAGGGGAAAGGGGCCATGATCGAGTCAAGGAAGCGAAGGATAGGTGGAGAGTGAGCAGGGGTATTTATGGGAAATGGAACCCCCTCGACCATCTCACCGACTAAATTACGAGAATGACCCTGCATGTCCTTCATCCAGCTGGCCCTGATGACGCGGCTACAGAACGGCGAGACTCCCTAATACGCCCTCCCTTTGCACAGTTGCGTTGCACCTGCGAGTTCGGACTTCGGAGTCTTCGGACACTCCAATTCTCGGCGAACCAAACAGGCCCTCAGTTCCTACGCGCACGTGTCCCGCAGCTTCCCCCGATGCGCGCCACGTATCGGTATGCGTGAGCCACGTCCCGGGATGCAGCCTTCCGGCGGCTGTTGGTGCGGGTCAGTGCCACTAAGAGTGTTCATCTGTTCGGGTTGACCCGCTAAACCGAACCGAATCTGTCTATTTGGTTCGGTTTGGATCGGATATTTTTGACCGTTTGACTTAGTTCGGTTTAAAAAAAAAAAAACTGTTATAGTTGGTTTGGTTCTAAGTTGTGAGTTTTTTAATCCGAATCAACCCAATCCGAACCATTGGTACTATACACTCAGTAGTTACTATTGTACAATGTACATTCTCACTGATATTACACATTAATGATGGTGATCCCAATTACCACCATTCGATACATTCAAAACTTTTAAGTGTTCAACGGTATGATGAAACTGAAAAGTGAAGGGTGTTGCTATTTGCACCCACATAATTACTAGCACCCATAAATCCTAACTTATGAAATATCTTAAAGTGAAAAATTAATGGTGCTACTAGTAATTCTATAGGGACAAATAGCAGTATCCAAAGTTAAAGGCTTAAAAATAAAATCTGAACCAACTCAGCGACTTAAACATTCACGCCTCACGGTGTGGTGACGAGCAATTTGAAAGACCCGCGGAATCGAATCGAACCAAATCGAACTTTTTCGGTTTGGTTTGGTTCGGTTTTTACCAAGGAATGGTTTGATTCGGTTCCATTTTCTAGAGAACCGATCAACTTTGATTCGGTTCTAAATTTATCAAAAATCCGAACCAACCCGAACCATGAACACCCCCCCTTAAGTGCCACGCGGCGTGCATCGGCCATAAACAGTAGGAAACTGAGCAGTTGAACTCTGCCCCCCTTCTCTCTCTCTCTCTGTCGCTTAAAACGTTCTTTCACGTGTTTCACAGTGTAGTACTGATGACAGCCGTCTGATGTTGATCGGTCGTACCTACGCCCAGCTAGGGAGGTCGTACCGTGGTACCTCCCAATCTAGTGGCCTGACCGTCTGATCGCATCAGAGCGTGATCCTCCGCCGGTGGTTGCGATTTTATGAGGTGATGCGACCGGTTTCGGTGCGACGAGACTAACGAGGGTGGAGACGCTGGTTTTTTCGGCAACGCCAGCTAAGCTCTGATAGGATCATTTACTTTTTTGTTCGAGGGCGTTCTCGTAATTTACCGGGTCACTCTCCTACGTCCCCACTCCGTCGGCTGCGCTGAGGGAGTGGTGCAGCCGCCGCCGTGGGGCCCGCCGGTCAGCCGCCTTGGTGATAGGCCGCTGGGCCCCGCCATAGATTTGTATACAGCGGAACCCCGGCTGACACTGTGCGGTCAACATTTTGAACAGCTGATACGTGCCCCATCCCAATCAGCAATCTTCTGCCGTCCGATTGATTAGATGATCAGAGTCGCCCGTTAGACACCTGTCGGTGTCCTTTTCGTAGTCGGTGAGAGTCGAGAGCGTTTTTTGCTGCCCGGTTGAATTGCTGCACATCCTTACCGCACAATCGCGGTGTGCCACGTCGTCCATTCAGACGCTTGATCGGTGGCTGCTTTTTCTTCCGTTAAACTGGCTCGCGGGTGAGGGGAACGGTGCCGTAAATCACAAGGCTGTGCACGCCAGGCCGTGTCGTGCGTGGGGGCTACTGTCGTCTTTCCCTCCCGCAGAGGTGATGGCGTAGTGTTGGCCACCTCAGCACGTGCCTGCTGACCTGGTCGGCGAATTCCGATCCGGACGCGTGGATCGTCATCCGGCCCCTCCCGTTGGATCATCACGTGCACCGCCTGCTCCGGGTGGTGGGGCCCTCCCATTCCGATGTGTCGCGCCTCACGTGCCTCGCTGCGGCTTTATAGAATGTTGGGTCCTATATAATAAATGCACGATAAATGAGTACTAAAGCCAGGTGAGGGGAGATCCCTGCCGTCCACTGGAACACGTGCCCGCTGGGGGGATTCTCCCATAGAAAATGTGATGCGGTGGAAGACTCACATTTGACTATCCTTTTCTTAAGAGTATTTTGCCTTTTACCCCCAGATAAGGTTATATATTATATATTACCCCCTCACCTTTTAAGTTTTATTAATAACCCCCTTATATATTCTAAAATTTAGTAAAATCCCCAACAGTGACCTTTTTGCCCCTAATATTTTAAGTTTTAGGGTTATTTTGACTTTGCCCCCAAAATTTTACCTTGAATTAGATTTTACCCCCCAAAGCTAACTGTTCCGTCAGCTCACCATATAAGAGAAAGGGTGAGCTGACGGAAAAGAAATAAAGTTTAGGGGGTAAGCTGACAGAACAGTTAGTTTTGGGGGGTAAAGTCTAATTAATGAAAATATAGGGGGTAAAGTCTAATTCAAGGCAAAGTTTGTGGGGCAAAGTCAAAATAACCCTAAGTTTTATTTATTTAACTTGAGGGCATAGAGCTCACGTTAGGGGGGATTCAGTAAAAATCAACGCATGGGAGGGGTTATTTATGTAACTTAACATACGAGTTGTTATCTATAATATTAGTATTTTTAGGGGTTTATATGCAAAAATGTATCTTCCGAATAAAGAAAACAAGAAGACTTTTCAAAGTCTAGGACAGAAGTGGTGGGTCTTCGGCAGATTGAAGGTCGGGGATGTAGGAAAGTGACTTCCGCCCGGAGAGGGAAACATTACGTTTTGAAAAGCGGGTCGGGTGATGGTGGTAGGGTTTGGCGGGAAACCTAACCACCCCATCGCTATGGACAATTATTTGGGACAAAATATGAGTTTTTTATTTTAAAAATTCGAATTTAATTCAAAATATAAAAAATCTGATTTTTAAAACTGAGTAGCACGACTGTTTGCACACGGACTCAGTTCAGGTCTACGTATCGGCCTATCGGGCATCGAACGGATCACAATGAAAACAGCGTAAAGGTTTAGGGTCTTACAATTTGCACCATCAAAATTACTAAACCCTCCCTTATCATCATGCACATCACACCCTCCAATCTGATTTTGAATTTTACTGTTACCTTCGTTTTGATAGTGCACCTTCCAAATGGGTTTGATTTTTACTATAATCATCCTCCTCCTTCTCTTCCTCCTGTTCTCCCTTCTCCTCTTTCACTCTATTAGTTGTAGAGTTACTATTAGTCCCACCTTAGTTGTCGTATTGTAATGATCTGCGTTCTCTCCTTATATAAGGAGAGGTAGTCTTATGTAATGATGTGAGATAATACAATGAGTTTTCTCTCCAAACGTAGTCTCTCTCTCTCTCTCTCTCTCTCTCTCTCTCTCCCTCTCTCTTCGTAACATGATGTCAGAGCGAGTTTGGAGAAACTAGGGTTTTAGGGTTCTTTATCCGGATTCGGCCTCCTCGGCGGCCATCTAGGAGGCCTAAAATAGTTAGATATTTCCTTAGCCTATGGAGTTCCGTGAGAGTTCCTTTTCTGTCCGGCTCGAGGTTTGTTTTCCTCTTGCTCGATTGCGATCATGATTCGTCCACTCTTCCAAGCGCGACCTCTTCCCTCCTTGAGCGTCTATTGAGGTCGCCACTATCATGAGTAGAGATCCCCTGCCGCAAGCCTGGCCTCTTTCTTGCGAATCGATCTTCCCTGGTCGCGATCTACCTCCTCTCGCACCAGTCTCCTTACTGTGGTCGCAACCCACCTCCTTCACGAGACTTCCGGCCTCCTCTGCTCTCGAGCCCATGCCGAATCTGCTTCCTCCCGCATCGGTAGGCGACCCTCGCCAAATCTGACCCGTTCGCGCAACTCGCAGCCCTTATCTGCAGAACCTCGCTCCGTCGTCGACCTGAACAGACATTGTGGGTCATGCCTTCTTTGACAGATCTGTAGGCCTTCTCTAGATCGGCGACCATAGATGCGAGCTCGAGCCCATCTCCCACTCCACCTATTGTGCACAGAACTGACGAGGTCCTACCTCCAGCAACTGCTCCTCCCTCTGTTGTGTTCTCTTCTTCCGGTGATTAACTGCAACAGCAAGGAAGGGGACTTCGCCCCATGCCCCCCTTCTCCCTCGCTTATCTATTTTGTTCTCCGTCCAGATCTGCTCGCGAGTCCGCCATCTCTTCTCTAGATCGCACGGGTTCCCACTATTGACCTCCCTGCGTGACTGGCCTGCCACTGCACGCAACCTCCTTGCAGCACCCACAGCCTGCGTTGGCCTCCTTTGCAGCCCGCCGGTGCGAAGCCATGGCCTCCTCGTCGGATCTGCGACCCGTACAACCAGTGCTGGACTCCTCCCTCGTGTCGCAGCCCTCCAGAACTGTGACCTGCACCTGTTGTTGTTCTCTATGTTGGTCTCCTCTCTTGTTCTTCTCTTTAAGGTGAACCGAGAAAAAAAAGGAGAGGGATTTTTATACCTGAGTTGGTAGGTGAACCAGAAAAAGAACAGAGGATCCCTGAGGTGATATCACGTGACGGATTCAACCCATGAGGTGTTATCAAACTTCCCTTGTCTATTTATCTTGTGTACTGCGCTAGCCTTCTCGACGCCTGTGTCGGATTGTCTGTGTCAGCCCCTGTGTCACCTAGTTTCCTCTTGAGCTTCGTGCTCGAGCCCTCAACGTCGATGTCCCTCCTCGTGACCGAGTCCAGTCTTCCCAATGCCATCTCTTGCGCTTTGTCCTCCGTTTGCATAGCTGGGAGAGATCATGGTCTCTCCTCTGTGTGTTTCTCCACACGATCGATCGATCGCATCTCCCCGACTATCTTCCTCTCAAGCTCTGCGACTTGCACTTCTTCTCCGTTTGCAGCCTCTCCTCTCAGTGCCTTTCATTGGGATTGTTTGCGCCTGTGCTTGCACCCTGGCCTCTGGTATTTCTTCTACATTAGTGCGCTTTAGTCTAATATCTCTCTTTAGTCCGGCATCTCCATCCTGTGTCTGGGCTCTGTCGGCATATCTGTACCCTGCGCCCTGTGCTTTGCCAGTCCACTTGCGCCCTGCACTCTGTCGGCTTTCATGTGCCTTGCTCTTTGTCGGCTTGCCTGCTCATTGCTTGCACCTTGAGCTCTGCTGGTCTGATTGTGCCCTGTCCCCTGCGCTCTGTCGACCTGCCTGCATGAGCCCTGCACTCTGCTGGCCTGCTCGTCATCTGCGCCTGACGCGCTGTGCTCTATCGGCCCGCCCGTCTGCGTTCTATACTATGTTGGTCCACCTACGCTTGACCCCCTGCGCTCTATTAGTCGTCTGCACCCTATGCTCTACCGGCCCGCCCATCCCCTGCCGATTGAGATCCTCTCCCTTCTTCTGATTGAGCCTTTCTCTTCCTCTGGCGTCTCTCTCCATGGTCGTTGTCTTATCCTTTCTCACACGGACTCTTGAATCTCCTCTCTCTAGTCATACTTGTGCCGGATCTCGGATCCTCACTTTTCCCAGTTGTGCGACTCTATTAGAGTTATTGCTCTATTTCTCTTTCATCTGTGATGATTGAGATCTTCTACGAGGTGTCGAGTGCTTGCCTCCTATGGGGTCTCACGTATTCACACCTCTCTTAGCTGATCTCTCCCCTTTTGTCATACTTCATTGCCGCTTTTCATCACCGTCGGTTTTTTCCACTCTGACCCTTAGTGATCAATGTCAATTTTTCTTGTTGTCATGTTTGCAGGTCAATCAGGTTCTCAGGACGACTTGCTTGTAGGTTATCCTGACACTATCTTTATTTTACATAAAAAAAATGAGGATATTTGATGTATTTTTTTAAATTTCTTTTATCAAGCAAATGATGTCGATTTATATCTTAAATCAGTTTCACTATTAGTCCCACCTTAGTTGTGGGTATTGTAATAGTGTGCGTTCTCTCCTTATATAAGGAGAGTCTTATGTAATGATGTGAGATAATACAAGGAGTTCTCTCCCCAAAACCTAGTCTCTCTCTCTCCCTCTCTCTTCGTAACACACTCCATTCCTATAGAGATATCGGTCGATCCCGATCGACATAGTTTTTGGTTATTCTGCCTGACATGGTGTGGTGCACTGTCATGTCGGACAGGAGCAACCGACAACATGTCGGTCTGGACACGATGTGCATGGGAATGTTGCAAGAACACATATGATGTTTTTTTTGTTTGTTGAGTTGGGGGTGCTAGTAATTTGTGGGGTGCAAATAGCAACATCCAAGGTTTAAGAAAGGATTATGTGTTCACCTTCTCTGATGACCAATTGACAGCATTGGGGTACACTGATGCTCACTTTGAGCCAGCTTAGAAGTGTATAGCATATGTAAATCTATATAAGAAGGCTGTACACAACTGAAATGATACTTATATATGGACCTAACAGTAATTTCAAAAATCCCAAAACTGATAAAAATCAAGTCCATAATTATTTAGGCACATAACATACCCCTTCACTAATACTCCTACTCCCCTCACACCATGATTGTTTGCAAAATCAACCAATACCCCTTCCAAACACTCATTCATGTTCTTCACTGCATAACTCTTCTACAGTAATTGCAAAAAACAAAAAAAAAACCATTTAAAAAATAATTTAAACCATTCAAATAATAATAATAATAATAATAATAATAATTGCAAAAAAAAAAAAAAAAAACTCTTCTACAACCATACCACCGGTCATGCCTCCTACTACTTTTGCTTTATATCAGTCACTAATCCCGTGCCCCCTCAAAACTGATGGTCCGAGAGATGGGGCAACGGATATATAAAAACACAGATCTCTTACCAGCTATCTATCGATGTAAGACTATCAATTAAATTCCAAAACCCATCACGATACCCACTTAATCGTCTCCTTTCATACACCCATTCCCGTCCCAAAAGAACTTGAGTCCACACCTTCGGTACCTCCTCCGCCACTTGTACATAACTCACATAGTTCATCGTCACATCCAATGGATGACAATAACATAAACAGGATAGTGCAAGCCTAATCCATGTTATGCTCTTATTGCGGCCACTGACCTGTGAGGAACCCAGGTCCTTAGATACCCACCTCCTGACAAAACCGGCTTATAAGGAAACATCCAAGATGGGTATATAAGCAGCTCATCACCAGCTCCCATTACCGATGTGGGACTAACCCGTGTGAGGCATGACCATCTCAACACTTCCCTTCACACGGGACACGCGTGGCAAGGGCACTATTGAGAGGAGCTCCCGGAGTGGACCTGGTTCTGATACCATGTGAAAAATCCAGACCTTCTGGCAAAACTGACTTGTTAGAAAAAATCTAAGACAGGTATATAAGTAGTTCATCACCGGCTCCCATTCGTGATGCGGAACCAATTTGTGTGAGGCATAACCATCTCAACATGACCAACACTCTATGAAGTCGACTTGTTATAGTCAGGCTATTAAACATAATGCGCACTGAATTCAAATGTTTCACAGCAGTCTGGAACATGGTCTCTTGTACGTCCTACGTTCAATATGGAGGATGCAACACCTTATACACTCCAGCTGCAAGTGGTACCAAGATTAGGGGTGGCGATGGGTCGGGTCGGGTCGTGTCCAAAACCCCTAGACCCGGACCCGATCCGTTTAACTAATCATGTCTAGATCCTAAACCCATACCTGACCCGTTTATAAACGGGTAGACCCGATAAGACCCGTTAGATCTGTTTATCACATGGGTTTATTCAGTTGACCTGATCCGACCTAATCCGATAGACCAAGCAACCCATCTTCGGAACATTCGCCTTGTGGGCCGGGGTCCCATCCATCCACTCCATTTACACTAGTGGGAAGCCGCCACCCCATCACCGACCGGCGACCTTCAAACCGAGACATAGGAGAAGGCCAAGCGATCCACCGGCGAGCACAAAATCTACCACTGGCGCCGATGCCGGCCGATACCACAGGCCAAAACCCTAGAGAAGGGGAAAGGGGCTTAGGGCCCGATATTCACACGGGGAGGGAGAAGGGGAGCAGATCCGTCCGAATTTAAACGAATTATTCGATGTATTAACGGGTCATTTCTTGGAGTTTTTAAGAAGCAATCTACAGTTTCACGACGCAGCACGAAATCGGCGTATCGCGCCAACTCGCTCGCACTGCTACAGAGACATCATGGTTGCGTCAATCGCTAACGCAATCTACATTTTCATTCTAGGTTGGCGGTGCTGATCTGGTGCGACAAAATTACCTGGTCCCTCCATTTCTTTAGCTTCCAATCCTGTGTTTCATGCTCGGACCAAATATTTGGAAGTTGGCTTTCACTTAGGGGTGCACACGGTTCGATTTGGACTGGTTCCGGGATGAACCAGGAACCGAACCAGTCCCAACTATTTGAAACCGGAACCGGACTGTAGGGAGCATGGAACCGGACCGGACCGAACCATATAAAACCGGTTCGGTTTTCCGGTTCCACTAGTTTTCTTGCACCCCTAGAAGTTGGAATAGATCCATTATTGGACATATCGAAATTAAAAAAAATATTTAAAAACCGATGATTCAACAAGCAATTTCGAAACCAGATGCATGATATTGTAGTGGAGATCAGTGGGGCCCGTTACATAATAATCCTACCCGTATCACCCGTATTATCCGACCCATAAATGCATTATGCATATACATGAACCGGTTCGGTTCGGATAACCGGCACCCAAAATCGGAAACCGATCGAACCGGTCCCCTACGGTT